>PVJS01025341.1:0-27941 GCA_004027185.1 Glis glis
ATCCCCGGTACCGCAAAAAAAAAAAAAAAAAGAAAGTTTACTGAGTGCTAATTACTATGGCCACCATGGGAGATATCACAACCAATTCATCATCCCAAGGGAAAGAACACTTGTTCATAACCCATTGTGCTGCAGGAATTGTGTAAGACGCTGCACAAAGCAGTGTGAAGTTGATAATATACGTGTTTCAGACATAAAGAAACCAAATCTTAGACTCTTTATTTTGTAAATAATAGAAAATCCAATCCAAACTTTTTTAAACAAAAAAATCTCAGGGCTCACAGGTAGAAACTATGAATTTTGACCAGAGCTATTGTAGTTGAGTTTTTGTGTACAAGAGTGTAATCATAACACTTTTTCCCCCATCTGAAAAAAAAAAGATGGTTCTGTGCCATGTTTGGTATCAGAGCCAAGTTTGATGTGATATGAAAATAGTTGCTCAGCTCTGGATGGCCATCATGGGAAGGTCTAGACTATCACACAGATAGAGCAAGAGCCTTTCTCCAAAAGTCTTATTGCAACATATGTGCCTGTGCCTGAACTAATTAATCATTTTGGCCAGAGAAAATGTGGGGACTTATTTGCATGTGCCTTGGTGAGCCGCTCTACCTCTTCAGTTAGTAAGTGGAGAACCATGCAAAAGACACAGACCTACCAAAAGAGGGGCTGTAGTGCACACACACAAAATAAGTTTATTCCACAGTTTAACTTACTTGGAATCATATAGAATCTGGATTTGTATCTATATCTTTAGAGTTCCAAAGTGTGAGTTGGTCTCAAATAGCTTATTGTGTTAAAATGTATATTAAGCTATAACGATATTGATATAGCACTATCGCAAAATAAGAGAAAATATAGATCCAGCTGGCTATTGGAACCTGGAATAGCAACTGGATTGTGAATAGCTGATGTTTAATGCAACCTTTTTGAATAAATAAATGAATTATATTCACACTTGATATGAGATTGGACACCCTCAACAAAAGTTAAGTTCCTGACTCTGAGAATGCTATCATGAATGTTTAGAGGGGCAGGAAAGTTTCATGAATTAGAATGCATTTGAGTTTGGCCAGGATATTGGTATAAATTAAGAGTAGCTAAATCAGAATCAGAAAGAGCACATTAGACAAAATGAGTAGCTAAGTGAAAGCAGGAAAATATGGGGATGCTCCAGTTCTCCGTAAGAAATGTGCAGATCAATATTCGGATATAAGACTGTTAAAGATGTGAGTGCAATGTCGTTTTCACTTATCTATAAGCAATATGAAGTGTTGCTTTTCTTTCTCTTTTAGAGTTGCAATATCACAGATGTAACTAAGGAAGATGAACCTAGTAATTCAATGGTTGGTGAATTGAATTATGAAGAAAATGAGAAATAGAGAAAAACAGGAAAGAGTTTATTGTATTAGCAAAGTGAGAGGTAAAGGAGCTCAATTGAGGACTGTATCTGTGAGACTGTAAAGGGAACAGATTAATAAACAGACTTTATGGGATTAGACATGAGCAGACAGCAAAAATTATTGCAGAGTCTGCAGGGAGCACACACATCACACCGTATTTTTCTTTTTCCCATCTGAAGCCCCATTTACCTTTGGAAGAGGAAAATCAAACTGACCTAAGAGATATTAAATACTGTGTTAAAGGACCCAAAGGAGCTGAAGAGCTAGTTCCCAGCCTAGATCTGTGCAGTCTCAAATCCTTAATTCTGACTGCATCCCATACAATTTAGAAATAATGCTCCAATTAGAGATATTATAACAAGTTTTATAAAAAGTGGTGTTGAGATGGGTCTTGAAGGATTTATTAGGTAGAGAATGAAGAAACAAGCCATTCTGCCAATTAATAGAAATAAGCAAGAAAATGTGGCGCAAGACAGTCTTAAGAAGTTGAGTTTGTTGTAGCAGAGGCACCTTAAAGGGAGGGAAGGCAATGTTGCAAAGCTGAACTTGTGATAATTTATGGAGTGCGTCAATCACTGGGTTTTACCCTGAAAGTGGAGAAAAGACTTGAACACTATAATGTGTTAAGTGTTAAGAATGAATTTAGACAGAACTGAGTTAATAACTGGTCCAATACTTACTAAGTAATTCACCATATGTAGAATAGGGATAAAAATTTATGTAGCTGCTAGTTTTAAATGAAGCAGAGCATAAAAATCGCATAGCTCGGTGTCTGGTATGAAGTGTTCAATGTTTGTTAATTACTATTAACATAGATAATAATTATATAATAATAACAAAAGCTATAAATGAACAACAATCAGAAGGCATATAAATGCTATATTTAAACTCAGATTTAGCTTTATAAGCTCAAACATTTACCTCTATATTAAAATAAGAAAATTATGGAGAAACGCTTCAAATGATTACTATATGTAAAATAAGAAAATTAGAAATTAATGATGAAACTCAGCAACAGTAGACAATAACAATATTCAATTGTATATTGCCTGTATTTCCATTAGATTTCTTATACATTTGGCCCACTTTAAATTTTTCATTCATTTATTTCCTGCTAAAATTCCTGACTTACTTCTATACATGACTTGTGAACTCATTCTGAATTTTTCATAATAAATAAGCATATCTTCAAGTTATTTACATTATAGATTTAAAATAAAATTTAAACTTTTATTATTTATGTTTTGCTTGCATAAAGGAAAAATATTTCAAAATGAATTTGAAGTTTTGACAATAACCTTTAAATCAGAATACTTTTAATTTATTGCAGTTTTGTAAATCCTAATGTTGACCTGGTCCAAAAATATTTTCAGGTATATAAAAATGTTAAAAATTATAAAACAAATCAATTTAATATTAGATTAGTTGTAGAAGTATCAAAAGGATCATCTGTTTGTCTTAATTTTATGTTGGCAGGGCACTGGTCATAATCAGGAATGAAAAGTGTAATAAATAGGTCAATGTATTTCTATTTTCAAAAGGCTTCTGATAATGACGATACACATATAGGATATCTCTTGAATATCATGAAACATAAAATGTTAAGTTCACAAAATAAGGTTTAATTGTTTCTATCCCATTCTATTTATATTTTTTAAAAGTCATTACTTTCTGAGTTTAAACTATTTCATAATGGTATGAGTGATAATTTGGATGGAGATAGAGGAGTTTTTTTAATTGGTGCATTGTAATAATACATTGTGATGAAGTTCAGAGTGACAGAGACATACATACACACAGGACTTCATGAGTTCCCCCCCCCAGGCTCCCATCCCAGGCCCGCCCCTTCGCTGTACACAATATTGATAATTTTGTATATGAACATTGTATCAATTAAAGTGTTTTGTTCATCAAATCTCCTTCCCCCACCAACCTCCCTCCACTAGACTCCTTCTATCACTCCACTGGGGAGAAATTGGGATACAAAAAGTAGAATTTTTTGATGTAATACATTGCCAAAAAAATTAAAGCTATACACAAGAAAGCAGAACAATATATTTGGTCAATGTAAAGGTAGAAAAATCTATGATCTACTAAAAGTATTTCTAAACATTATCTTTTTCTATAATCTATTTTAAAATTATTTTTATTTATGAATTAATTTTGTTTTATCAAGTTTTTAAATAAAAAATTGTTCAGAAGTTCACAAGACTCATTGTACTTGATGTATACAGCTAAGTTTTTAAATGGAAATTAAAAACCGTTAACTAATTTAAAATGCAAACAATTTTTACCATCATTCAAAATTGACGAATGCTCTTGATTTATATTATCAAAAACGAAATCTAGGCCGGGTGTGGTGGCGCACGCTTGTAATCCCAGTACTTTGGGAGGCGGAGACCAGAGGATCTGGGTTCGCGGCCAGCCTCAGCTTGCGCACGCGCGCACGTTCTCTCTCTCTCTCTCTCTCTCTCTCTCCTTAGTGAGGCCCTCCGCAACTTCGTGAGACCCAGTCTCAAAATAAAGTGTAAAAAAATAGGGCCGGGGGTGTAGCGCGGAGGTAGAATGCCCCTGGGTTCAATCCCCGGTACCGCAAAAAACAAAAACAAAAACAAAAGAAATCTAGGTTAGCAGGGCTTGGTGACTGCAATCCTAGTACTTGGAAGGCTAAAACAGGAGGATTGTGGGTTTGAAGCCAGCCTCCACAAATTTTCCAGGCCCTCTGCAACTTAGGGAGACCCCGTTCCAAAATAAAAAATAAAAAATAAAGGGCTTGGGTTGTAGCTTGGAGGTAGAATTCACCTGGGTTCAATAGAAAGAAAGAAAGAAAGAAAGAGAGAGAGAGAGAGAGAGAGAGAGAGAGAGAGAAAGAAAGAAAGAAAAAAAGAAAGAAAGAAGAAAGAAAGAAAGAAAGAAAGAAAGAAAGAAAGAAAGAAAGAAAGAAAAAAGAAAGAAAAAAGAAAGAAAAGAGAGAGAGAGGGAGGGAGGGAGGGAAGGAAGGAAGGAAAAAAGAAGAAAGAAAGAAAGGAAGGAAGGAAGGAAGAAAGGAAGGAAGGAAGGAAGGAAGGACAGACCCAGGTTAATTTAGGATTTTTTTGGACTTCAGTTACATGGATTAGTTACTATTTTCATAGCATATGAAATTCTGATTCTTTCGTTTAACATATAATAGTGAAGAATACTTAAAAGCTATATTTATGCATCCAAAATTATACATTCATAAAAATAAGCTTTGACCTCATGGCATAAAAGTAAATTACTGTAATTTTTATCTTGTTTTCAGTATAATGGTTTTCAATATAAAAAAACTCTAAATACTTTGTCACCCCCCCCTCCTCCCCAAAAAAACAACCAAAATAGGGATTTGATAAGAAAGAAAATGTTTTCATATAATAGAAAAAAATGGAACCAACCTCAGTCTAAACATATATGGAGGAGATTTTAAGCATAATTAACTTAATTTAGCAATTTTAAGAGTTGCTTTAGAACAACTGTCATTTTCATTTTCTCTAAATCTGTTGCCACCATTTCGTAAGGTGAGTACATGGTGCTGGTATACACACCAAAGGATAATACTGTGGCAGTTTTATGTTGCCTAAAGTTCTTAGTACATTCATATAGTTATGTTGAGTATATTTATTCCTGAAAGATGTCATGTTAGATTTAATAAACAATTTCTCCATATGAAATAATTGCTGTAATAAGTTAATTTTAAAGGCTCCCTGACATCCTTTTCATGTATTTAATTTTTTAATCAAATCTTAAGAACTCTAAATCTGACATTTTATTGCCAGGTTGCCTTTTCAAAAACAGAAGCAAGAAATAAAACAGTGTAATATAACAAGTATATGTTAACAGGTGAATAAACTTGAATAAAATGAAATTTAGGGACAAAAAGGTATGAGTTTGTCTAGTCTTGATTGACTTACAATACATGATAGCTATAGTGAGGCTACATCCACAGATTTACAACTAAATTAAAATAATGCAAAATATTAACTCAGTTGGATTCACAGTGAATAATTTTTTACAGTTTCAGATTATTGCAAAGAGGAAGGATATCAATTCCACCAATGCTACCCAATCAAAGATATTCTCCCCACACATACAACCACCGTCATGGTAATTTTGCATTTAAATTAACCTTGCATTTGCAGTCAAACAAAATTAAAAAGTGATATATTTATAAAATAAACATCTAGCCACATTCACAGAAACTTTGCAAATGTTTTATTGATTATCATTAATTTATGCATGTGTTCTGAAAGAGGAACACATCTCTTTAATACTGTTTCCCTGCTGAGCCACAGTAAGAGTCTTTAATTCAAAAGAGAGTTTGTCTTATGCTGTATTTTTCTGTATTTAAAGTTTTACTTTTTTTTTCTTTTTCTGTAGTGCTGGGGATGGAACTCAGGACCTCATACATGTTTGGCAAGTGTTCCATCACCGAGCTACACACCTAGCCCTTAAAGTTTTAACATTTAAATGAAAATTGCATCAAGAAAATATTTCATGAATTTATAAAATAAGATGCTGTACTAAAAGGACATTATATGCCTTTTTTTCATCAAGGGAAAAATAATATATCCACTTAATGATATGAAGAATTAGAAAACTCATATATATTATTTTTTCTTTATACAAGTTTTATGAGAACTTATTCATGCTTACATGCTTGATTCATAATGTTATAGTCTACTTTATTAAATATATGTATGAAATATAAGTTCTCATTGTGAGTTCTGCTCCTCCTTTTGAGGTATATCAATTACATTGCATCTTAACTTCTAATATAAAGATGGTCCTTGACTTCAGATGATTAGACTTATGACTTTGCAACTTTATGATGGTGCAAAATCAGTATGTATTCAGTAGAAATCGTACTTCAAATTTTGAATTTTGAACTTTCTCCAGGCTAGTGGTAGGTGCTATGATGCTCTCTCATCATGCTTGGCAGCAGCAGTGAGCTGCAGCTCCCAGACGGCCTCTTGTTCACAATAGTATAACAGCCAGTACTCTACAGTGTGCCATGTTGTTATGCTATGATGTCCTGTAGCTTGGGTATATTAAGTACCTTTGCAATTTATGATATTTTCAACTTGTCAAGGATCTAATGGGATATAATCCATTGTAAGTTGAGGAGCATTTGTATTTTTCATACATCTTAAATAGGTAAGAGTGTTTGTAGTACTGAGCAGAGTCAAGTTATTTCTGCCACCATATAATTTACTTGTTTAGGGTAAAATAAGTGTGATTTACCATTTCCAGAAAACTCAAACTCACATGTGAGGAAAGGTAAAAGTACTGAGAAATGTATTATATATGCATACTATAGCTATCTCTTAAGAAGAATCTTAGAGGTCCTATTGCATGCAAGGCCTATGTTATTTTTAAATTATTTTATTAGTGCATTGCAATTATACAGCATAGTGAGGTTCAATATGATAAAAATATGCACGCAGTTCTTTGTATTTCCCTCCACATCCCCCCCATCCCTCCACCAAAGAAATTAGTGAGACTGGTAATAAGACCTTCACATATTGCCATAATATTATTTGAACTGAACACTTTGATGAGTTAGCATAAAGACCTCTGAGAGAAGAAGCAAGGGCAATTTTACTTTGCATAATAAAACTCAAGAGTTACATCTACAATGTGGAGTGTTCCTAAATTATGTATTATTAGTGCTCCGTTGATTCCTTCAGTAAAAAAATGCTGTAGAATGAGTCTATTTGGAGGCTATATTAAATACTACAGCTTAGAATCTACCAATACTACCTGTACAAAATGCTTTCTTTTCAAATAGTTAAATTTATTATTTGAATAATAGCTTGCTCCTTAAATCCAACTTTGTTTCCCCACAACAATAATATTCCATAGCAAATGCAGTTACTGATATGACTGACTAAACATTTTGTAGAAAATGTTGGTTTATCCACCTTGGGCAGTGTACTCTTTTCTTATAAGGCTCAGATAAAGCAGAACAATATTGATACAGAACAGTAACTAACAGGGGAAGTAGACAGGGCTCCTTAATTCAAGAAGTAATAAAAAAACAAACTGAACATGCTCACAATTTGTCTGGTCTGCAAACACTCAGTGTTTTCTGTTTCTAGTCATTTTCTACTCAATGTGTGGGCTGTATTAATATGCTAAAGAAGGTTGAAAGTGCTGCTTAAAGTAAAAGCAAATACAGTAACCATAATGGAAAAGAGGAAGAATGGCATCATAGATCAAAGCTTGAGGGATATAATGTGTTTACTTCTTTAGAAATAAGATGAAAAACAGTTATCCAGTGTTTATATAGTCGAAGCTTGCACCCATATAAGACTACTGGAAAGTTTGCCAGCAGTGATTTGTAGTTGTATATGTGTATATTTTGTTTAGTGAACAGTTATGAATGTATTATGTTTTCCAGATAGTGCACTGAGAGCTAAGGAAGTAAGGATCCCCAGACATAACAGGCCCTGTCAATTTAAAGTTTGCTTTGTCTGGAGTAGATAAAAGGAACTGAAGAACTTATAAATGTTTTAGACATTCACTATTTGAAAGAGTAGACAGAGTTTTGGTTCCTGGGATATATAAACCCCTTTCTGTTTGTTAGTTTATTTCTTTTTGTGAGTTGAATTAGCATGTAGGTATGAATGCGGTAAAAAAAATACACTTACTTTGCTGAATAGAGAATTTTTTAAATTTTCATCTAAAAACATTATTGAAACAATTTTAATTGTTGCTTATCATCCTGAAATACTTTTCTTAAAATAGCATTAAGCAACTTCTATTTTCAATTTCTAAGATACTAAGATTTCACTGTAAACAGACAACTTTAGTGCTAAAATCGTATTTCCATAAACCTGGCCTATTCATGAATCAAGTCACAAGAGTGGATTGATAAATGGCTAGCAATATATATAATTTTTGCTTTAACAGATTTGATAAAATATGAGTGGGAATGATATACTTTAGCTTTCACTTTCACCGAGTGTTTATTTTTCCCTTGGAGGAGCTTTAAGGAAACATATATCAAATCCAATCCCTTCTTAATCATTTCCTTGTTGTAATTTATAACAGAAAAAGAGTACCATGGAGCACTCTCTGGACTGTCGCAGCAGTGTCTGCTGCTTCCCATTTCAGTTCACTGCACCACTGGCAGTGCGGGGATAGCCACTGGCTGTGCTGGGATGATGATCTAAGATCAGTCAAATGAGGAAAGTGCTTAGTGCCTTCCTGCACCATTTGGCTGCAAGCACTCTCTTACTCTTAGCACTCATTTGGCTTTCAGGATCATAAAGGAGTGCCTTCCAGCTATCCTTGTCCTTTCCAGCCCACCCAAATTGAAAGGTAACCTGATCTATGATGTCTGGTCCAGATTAGCATCATCCTGGAGTATGATGGGAAAGGGAGCAATGTATAAGGAAACATTTTGAACAATAGACGTATATTTATTTATTTTGTTTAGCAGGTCAAGTCCAGGGGAAAAGAAGATTGTAGGAACTGGCAAATTCTGTAATTTATATTAATTCATGTTGCTTTCAAGATGTCCTTATCACTGCAATTTACAGATACACTCTATTCATCCTATTACTTCTCATGTGATCACTGGTCAAAAGAAACACACACACCCTCACAACTATAAACATTAATTTGTTTTTGTTTTGTTTTGTTTTGGTACTGGGGATTGACCTCAGGAATTCTACCTCCAAGCTGCACCCTAAGCCCTTTTTATTTTATTTTGCGACAGGATCTTGCTAAGTTGCAGAGGGTCTTGCTAACTTGCTGAGGCTGGCCTCCAACCTGAAATCCTCCAGCCTTGGCCTCCAAAGTACTGGGATTACAGGTGTTAGCCACTACAGTGAATCGCTAATTTTAAAACACTGTATGTCCATCAAATTATTAATTTTCTATCTGCTCCATTTTCCTCTCAAGAAGTAGGAAAATTCAAATATCTATTTATATAGAAATTATAATCCTAAAACATGGATATGTGATTTGAAATTGCAGTGGAGGGCATGGTTTCAAGGATAAGTAAGCATTTTAAAGACCTCAACTTGCAATATTTTAGTTGCTAACTTCCCTTATTGCATAGAGGACTAGTACTGATAATATGACTAGAAGCATCCTCTGTGCCGGGAAGCATCAGTTTATTTCAACCAGAGGGAATTAATTTTGTTTCTACTTGAACACTAACCTAAAGAGATGAGAGAAGAGATGGAAGAGGCAGGCAATTTGCAAGTGACACAAAGGACAGGCTATGAATGTCTTTCTCTTTTTTTAAAATTTAATGACACCTGCTTTAAATTATGTCAAAGGTATTATTCTAGTCAGTAGAAAGCATAAAGAATTTCCACTGATAACACATGAAACTCAAGTGTTAGCCATCCCCTTGTTATTCTTATTATTCTCTTTTCAATACTGTTTATGAGTGACAAGTCAAAAGCTCTAAGAAAGCCTTGTGCTACTTCTTGCACTTGCTGGTTGCACTTTCTGACCTTCCTGCTTTCCTGCACTAAGCTTTATCCCATTTCCCTATTTTCAGGAAGAATCACTGAAGCTTTTTTAGGAAAGTGTTAGGAAGGAATGTCTTCTCTCATTCCTTGATATCTCTCATCTCCTTAGCTCCTCTTATTTTGTCAGCTCTCCTCACCCCTCTAATCCTTGAGCAGATATTAAAAGAAACTATGACACATGACAGACTATTGCCACATCTATTATTTTTTATTTCTTTTATGCAGATTCTGGTAACACCTGCACAGCAACCTGCAGTGTTTACATTTACTAAAACTAGAAAGTGACATTTAAATCTTTCTCTCTTCAGAGTGGTACCCAAAATAAAACAATCAATTATGTAAATGCCTATGTTATCTGAGATTAAGTTGTTTTGAGGTTTAACACAAGCATTGTAAGAAATGTCTCTGAAGAATACAAAACTAATTTTTAATTACTTTGTAATTTCTTGGCTAATTTCAAAGGATTGATAACAAGAATCACTAAATCTCCCCTCCATTTGCCATATCATAAAAATAGAATTACTGTATTCACACACACATACACACACACACACACACACACACACATGTAATGGCATAATAATTTCAAATCAATCTGACAACAGAGTTGTATAATAACTTACTTCTTGGGATACAGATTGTGAATAGAATAATGAAGTATTTTCCTTATTTGCAGAACACTTTTGATTAGAAACAATAAATTTGCATTTCAATTTTTATTACATTAAATAAACATGGCTGATTCTTATAAGAATTATGCACATTTTCATTGTGACAGTCTTTTAATTTTATCTATTTTCTTCATATAACAATTTATATTTCTCATGTTATTGTAAAATATACTCCTTTTATACTATGTGACCTCATCAATTTTAGAATTATAATTCATAATTTGTTAATTTCTTACTGAAATTGGAAGTTTTAAGGAAAATTCTCTAATAACTGCAAAACTGAAAATGAGTGTTTAGTTAATACTGAAATGTGGAATTAATTGGTAATGTTTACATTATCAATTCATTAATAATAAATGAATACATCATTTATTAAGTAGTAAATAGAATTATTTTGTGTAAATTAGCAGAAAATAAGCTATAAAGTTTATTTTTGCTTAAAAATAAAAAGGCAGAAAATTATAGGCTGATTTAAATAAATACAATTTTCAATAAATATCTCTATGATATTAAACAAATTTCAAGTTATTTAAATTTTTCATCAATAATTAGTGGAGAAATTAAACATCTCATATTCTGGTGTATTTGGGTATGTTCTACACAGTTTTATTAATCCTTTAAAAATGAACATTTTTAGTCACTAGTCCTGCACTTTTAGAAGCTCAGCAAGTACTGGAAACTTTTCAAAAAACAGAAGTAGAATACATCCTCCAGGAAGTTTCATTTAGCTTAACTTCTTTAGCAAAGAAAACTGCAGGGACTCAAGCTTGGTCCAACAGCCATGGCTCAACAGGTTAAGGACTATTTAGATTAAGGTCAAATGTAGTATGGCATTGCTGTACCTGGTTCTCTCAAGCCTTGGGCTCACATAATTTTATGATATCTTTGGATAAAAAAGAGAAGTTTATTCTCTCAGCTTATTAAACCCCCAAAGGAATAGTTCTACTGCAAACCTCTTACTCCATAGGATAAAATAGGAATGACCGTGTATGGTGTAGGCTGCATCACTCATGGACTGTAGTAACAGAGTTCGTCAGGGAAGCCGAGGGAGTGGAAGGCACCAGGCCCTCATTCTCAGATGTTCTGACCATAAAAATCATTTTCCTGAAATTAAAATTCCTAAAGCAATTCAAAATAACCTGAATTAGAATGCTGAGAATTTTTGAACCGTTGTCTTAAAAGTGAATTTTCTGAAATTGTTTAGCTTTTATAAATTATATTTATCAAAATACTAATATAAATTAATAAAGTTATTTTGGTTTTCTGTACATATTTAAGGGGCAAATGACATTTTATATGCATATGTATATATATGTCAAGATATGAACATATATGCATATCTACACACATGTATATGTGATTAAGTTTTATAAACCACATTTATCAACATTTTAATATAAATTGATAGTTATTTTGTTTTTTTGTATATTTAAGGTACATGATGTTTCAGATATGTATGTATATATATGTCATATATGTACATGTGTGCATATATATACATATATGTCTTTACATATCTCAGAATATGTAAGTACCTGTACACAGAGTGATGTCATTATTACAGGTAAGCAAATTGTCATACTTATTTTTGTATTTTTAAGTTCTTCTGTCCTTATTTTCCTTACAGACTAGACTAAAGAAGCCTGAGAACTGTAGGTACAGAAACAAAACAGAGCCAGGCGTGGTGGCGCATGCTTGTAATCCCATTACTTGGGAGGCTGAGACCGGAGGATCCAGGTTCGAGGCCAGCCTCAGCTACTTAGTGAAGCCCTCCGCAACTTAGTGAGACCCTGTTTCAAAATAAAGAATAAAAAAATAGGGCTGGGGGTGTAGCCCAGAGGTAGAATGCCCCTGGGTTCAACCCCCGGTACCACACACACAAAAAAAGAAACAAAACAGACAAAGACAAAAAACTAGAGGAAAAACTGAGAAGAAACTAAGCACAGCAAATAGAGACTTTTAGCAAGACTATAGAAAATAGCAAAGAAGCCAGTGGACCTGTATATATTGTGAGTAGTCTAGATAACAATTATTATTGGGTAATTTAATACAACAAAATTATTTTACTTCAATTGTTAGAAGGAAATTAAGTAAAATGACTAAGGTCACCACAGATAATAACAAATGGTGATGCTGGGACATTCGGCTTAAATTTGTCTGACAGGAGATGTAAAGTCTTTTTACCAAAATTTGCGGGTTCCATACAATTTATGTGTTCTAGTTGTTGCACTTGCAATATGGCCGGTAATGTGTTAGTCACTGAGAAATCAAGTACATAAGAAATACAGTTCTTCCCTAAACCAGACTATTGAAGGCACCAAGAAATCCAGTACATATAAAATATAGTTCTTCCTTAAATCCAAATTATAGAAAATAGTGTGGCACTTTCTCCCTTCTTTATTCCCATTCCTATAAAAATATGAATTAAGTATTCACCATCTTTAGATGCTAAAGATATAAAATCCTCATGCTTGCCCAAGAGTTTTTCAGACACTGAAGATAACATGTTATTTGTAATGAAGATGAGGCAACCTGACAGAAAAGCAGATTAATGTGATACATGGTCAGAGGAAGGAAACTGATATTAATTAAACACATTATGTGTCAGACCCTATGCTTGGCAAAAACATATCTATCAGAAACAACAGTCAAGCTGTGCATGGAGTTGCATATCTATAATCCCAGTACTTGGGAGGCTGAAAGAGGAGGATCTCAGGTTCCAGGCCAATCTCAGCAATTTAGGAAGGCCCTCAGCAACTTATTCTGACCCTGTTTAAAAATTAAAAAATAAAATAGGGCTGGGGTGTAGCTCAAAGGTAGAATGCTCCGGGTTTAATCCCCAATACTGCACACACACACACAAACACACACACACACACACACACACACACACACACACACAGTCACAATAGCCAAATTATGGAACCAACCTAGGTGTCCATCAATAGATGAATGGGTAACGAAAAAAAATGTAGTATGTACACAGTGTGTACTCAGCCATAAAGGACAAAATTATGTCCTTTAGCAGGAAAATGGATGGAACTAGACTATTATGCTGAGGCCAGCTAGTCTCAGAAAGTCAAGTGTCACATGTGTTCTCTCATATGTAGAAGCTAGAATAAAAATAAGAAGCAAAAGGGACTTCAGTCATATGAGGAGAGAAAAAAGTAAAAGAGTGGAAGGGGGTTGAGGGAGAGAGGTGTGGAGGAGATAAACAAGGTTTGAGGAAGGGAACAATTCAAATAAGATTATGTCCATATAACGTTTCACTACCAATCTCACTAACATGTATGAGGAGGTAGGAAGAGGGACAGGTATACAGAGGGAAATACACCAAGTGATGTGTGCGTGCATGTATGTTTGATGTACAATTACATTGTACCAATAAAAGCATAAAAATAAAAACAAAAAGTCAAAAAGTTGTGTCAAATTCTGAAAAACATTTCATAAATATTCAATCTCAACTTTAGATATTTACACACATGCTAAATTTAGTTAGAAATATCTTACATGAAATTGGTAGGAGAAAATACCATAACTATCGCTTAGTATTCCTAATTTGGAATGAATCCTTATATTAAAATATTTTAGAGATTTAATAATTTATTTTTGGAAATGCATATTAATTTTTACTTTTACCATTCACTGTGGTAATAGTGAATGGTAATAGGAAATTTGTAATAGGAAATTTAATGGCCATCCTTATTCACTAAAATGGGATTCTATTGTAGATAGGATGGCTATAGTTTATTTTTCTTGCTAAGTTAAATACATATGAACTACTGGTAAGATACCCATGTATTTCACTGAACATCCCTATAAGGAATAAAGTTGTTTAAAAGGACCCTTAATCATACTTTTCAGTCTTTTTCATAACATGTAGAAGTAATGTTAAAATGAAATTGTGCCTTCTCTTTATTTACATTATTTTTATGTTTTCTCATTATTATTAGCTCCAACTCTAGCTAGGTTATAATCATTTTTAGAGCCAAACAGACACAATGTTCTGATAATTTATCACTTATATCTATTAATACAGAATCTATTGCATGCAGACAAAATATGTCATCTCATTGAAACACTACTATGTATGTAGCCTTGGGATGAAATCATTAGAAGTTAATATTATTTCTTCACTTCTGGTAGACACTTGAAGAGAGATATAGAAAGCACCAACATGGTTTTATCAAAGTGAGGACCTCATACATTACATATCTATTTACTATACTTTCTAATATAATTATACATTAATTTCAAGATAAACAAAATGGATACAGGGGTATTATAAAGAGTACTGAATAGATTCCTATGACTATGGCACTTTCATCATGCCAAATTCAAAATTTTTTTAACATTTTCTCCATTGAAGAAGTAATTCTGTAATTTTTTTTTCAGGAAATGCTAGTATTTTGCAAGAGCCTAGGGAGAAGAATCCTAATAAAAATTTGGAAAAATACTGTTAAATTGTTCAAAATAAAAAAATTCAACTGCATCTTTATAAATTCACTTCTTTTTCAGGCACAAAAACATGATGGAAAATTCATCACTAATGTTTATATGTAATAGTTCAAGCAAATGTAAGAAAGCTAAATCATGTACATGTGTGTGTATTTGTTTTATAATTCAATTGTCTTATAACATCATGTGGCTTATAATAAACTTATGGAGAAATCCAAAAACAGTTGATTAGCACTTACCTCATATGAGTGATAATGAGTGTTGTGGTGGGAATGAAAAAATCATCCACTCTGTCAAATTGCTTTCCAACTGGCTGGGTATGGATGGTGTGGTGAGGCACATTCCCACTAGCAAGGGTTATTACCTAAACAGAAACACCATGTTTAGCCCTGAGTAATGCAGTTTCCTAAGTATGATTTTACTTAGAGATGAAATAAGTTTTTCAGGCATGTTTTTGCATAGACTCCTTATTGCCCTCCTCAAAACCAGTATATTATTAGGCAAATTGCAATTTGGAATTATTTTGCTGACTTTCAATATGGAAACTTTTGTTTCTTTAAAGAAGTAATGTGGAAAAGTATTTATCTTGAGCAATTTCTACTTAGAATACAAAATATAGGCATTGCCACATAATAGTGTTTCAGTCATCAACAGACAGCAGATACAAAGGTGGTACCATAAAATCATTCTGTCTAGCTACATTGTACCCATACTGGTTTTTACATGTACACTGTAATGTTTGAAGGAGGAAGAAATTGCCTATGTATTTCTCAGAATGTATCCCCATCAGTAAGAGACAAGTATAAATATACATATAAGCAACTTCTGCATTATAAAAATGTTAACCTTGCTACAAAGAAAAATAAAAGAAAGCATACAGAAGATGTAAATCAGATATAAGGACAAAATCATTCCTATATGTAATGGTTTGGATTTAGAATATCCCCCTAGCCCTCAGAGAAGCCAGGTAGCAATGTTAGAAGGGGGCTTGCTTGCTCAGGAGGGGACCCTTGGGTTGTGGCTTTGGGGATTATATAAGATCCTCTGTGCTTCCTGCCATCCTGATGTGGGAGCACAGCCCTTGTGCTCTCACTGTCTCTCCGCTTCCTGCTGCAATGCCCTAAACTCTGCAGACCTGGCCTCACATGGACTGAACCTCTAAATTTCCAAAAACTGTGAGCAAATAAATCTTCCTTCCTCTAAGTACTTCCTCTAAGATTTTTTGTATCATGGCAGTGAGAATGTTGACTGAGACACTATGGGAACAAACCTGGCAATTTAAGTATGAAAACTCCAAAATATATCATATAAAAATATTTAACTTTTAAAAACTTTTAGAAAACAAAAGCCATATTTTAAAATATTATCTTCCTATACATTGAAAATAACCAACTAAAGTAACTTTTAATCAAAGAATTTTCTTCTTTCATCACTAATTGTTTAATGTTTGTAGTCCATTAAAGAAAAGATCTTTACATTTAAGCTCTCTTATTCTTCGTATCTTATTATGTATCAAATTCTATAAAATATTCCTTCAGATTTTCTCTACCTCTATGTTTGTTTTTATTTTCCCTGTTGCACAAACATTGTTCTGTTGACCTTTTAAAGGTTTTCTTTCCTACCTTCAAATTTTCCCTTTTTAAATACTTTCTATATATGGCCACCAAATTAACTTCTTGAATTATTAACTTGTTTTTTTAGCTAAGCAGCAATTCTTCCTCAAAATCATACTTCTCTCTTTAGTTTGTATGACAAAAATAAATAGCATTTTATTTTTTCTAAATGGCTAATTATGTAATTCTAATGAATGTACTTTATATTGAGTTCCATTAAAATTTTCATGTATGTTGAAAATTAATGATCATTACAAGATAGCCTAAGCTATATTGCACTTAAAATTTGAAACAGAAAATTAACCTTAAAGTTTTAATAGCTCAGGAATTAAAATTTTGCTTTATACATGTTGTTTTCCCAGAGGGCTCTGGCAGGATATCTATTGTTTTCACTGAGTATTCCAAACTGAGGGAGTAGCCACTTATCTTGAGTGTTTCCATTACACCATTCATCTTACTTGTCAGAACTCATCACATGACCCCACCTAGCCAAAGAGGCCCACTATGTGCCCAGAAGATGGAAGAACCAAAGTTTCCATTCAAAAGCTTTAGAGACGCTATACCCATTTCACCCATTCATAATGCTTGGGAGGCTGCTGGTGGGGAATTGCCCCTGAGAGCTTAGAGATTTACCCCTTTGAGGCAATTACTGGCATTTGAAAGCACTGACCTACCTACCTATCCCTCCCAGAAGAAGATTTCCATACATTCCAGAGCAATGGTCTTTCTCTCTACAAGGGGAAAAATCTGCTCATATGCCAGCAGAACCCCCAATCTTAGAAAGTCATAATTCCAGGAGTTCTCTCCTACAGTATAACTCTGCTACACAAACAAGGTAACATTAGGCTCTCACTACATGACCCAATGTTAATAGAGTTAGGAAATAAACACTATCATGCTCCAATACAGTGAAATCATCTCTTTGATCTTAAGACTCTGTGTGTCCTGTTGGTTTCTTTATCTGTCTATACATCTATCTGTCTGTCAGACTTTATGTAAATAAATCACCTTATATGTACTGTTTTATGGTACTTTTCAGTTTCTGTCTTTTATAATTTCAGAAGTGACAGTTACCTTTAACTGCCACTTATTAAGTACTGTAAAATTGACTATATTCTATTAGCAAAATAAAAAAAATATTAGGCACTCATGGGAAACAAAATACAATTTTACATATGTGAATATAGTATAAGAAGTTATTTAGGACTTCTATAAGGCCTTTTCTTGGGTGGGGGACTCCTGCACAATATTAAAAGAATTTACTTAAACAATTCTGTGGAAATACTGCAACATTGGAAAGTTATTCATCTATCCAAGTAGCTTGTATCAAAGGAGAATGGAAGGGAGTAATTCTGAAGAACATAGCATATTGAAAATATATGTAGTTTTATTTTTGAAAAGAAAGAAAAACTTTAAAAGCTTTTCTTAAGCTTTAAGATAAAGTTAACAGTATTAAAATAACATAGAAAAACATTTAAAAAAATCATACATATTGACCTGTTTTATTTATCTTATCAATATTTTACTTAAATACAAAATCACAAGTGATTGGACCCTGTTTTACTATAGATCATTCTAACAATCATCCACTATGAAGATTATGCTTTTTTCCTTGAAGAGATTGGCTCTGACACTCAGTCCCTTGTGTCTGGGCAGACAGTAGGATACACTTCCACCAATAGGATGTGGCAGAAGTGACTGTGAATTCAGGTGCCTACACCTTAACTAACAGTGCACTTTCACTCTCTCATCATCTGAAACCATTGTGCTGTGGAGATGCGGGGCTAAATGGTAAGCAGTCACACACAGGAGTCTCTCGGAAGCACCCAGCTGAGCATCACCACACCTTGGTGGGCATGGGCGTGAGTCCATTTTGGACACTCAGGTAAATGGATCATGCTAGTTCTCCTAGATCACACCAGCACAACTGCACAAATGGCCAGATCACAGAAGTATGAAGGATAAGTTATTCTTTAAGACATCGGGTTCTGGCGTGGTTTGATTTGCGAAATAGATAACTGAAATACTATACTTCAGATGTTTCAAATGTCACATATTTCTAATGAATATAAGATGAGCCATCACTGTGATTGCTAACTAAAATATTTCATTCGAATAGAGCTTTCATTTGTGAGTTAAATACTGCAGCACTGAAAGTACCCCAAGAAACATTAAAAATATTGTTAGTGACAACTGATTGGAAATAAAAATATTGCATTCAACATACTTTATTGAAAAACTGGTGCAGGTGAATGATCTAGGGCCTTGTAAGAAGAGACATACTCAAGGCAGTAGTATAATCGTGAGGTAATTTGAGAAATAGTATAAAGCACATTTCCAGGGCTAAGCATGTCTTCCAATTTCCTTTCTGTTTCCTCTTAAATTTGTTAAGTCCAAAATCTAGACTGTGCCAAAGGGTCATAATCAGAATCCATATATTTTTTTCTATTTCTGTGAAGATCTCACACAAACAACTTCAAAGCAGATGTGGATCTCACCAGAATTAGCAAGGCATATCCCCAATTAAAACTGAACCTGTGCTCACATCATAAACTATTGTACATTTGGAGAAAAAGGAAATCTGCTTTGATGCTATTGCTGTCTAATTCTCTTGATCTCTATCTCACACGCCCCACTGAAAGTGTTCCAAGGTAATTCTATCATTTGAATGTGTCCTACAAAAGTTCATGCGTTGGACATTTGGTTCTCAATGCAGCAGTGTTGAAAGAGGGAAACTTTGGGGTGGGAGTGATTGGCAGAGCCTTCAGGAATGAATGAATCCTTTCATAGATTAATGGAATAATTGGTTATTGAGAGAGTAAATTTGTCATAAAAGTGAGCCCTGTCTGGCATGCATGTTCTGTCTCATCAGGAGATGCCCTCTACCATGTTATGATACAATTAGGAAGCTGTCACCGGAAGCTGCCCTTGGATCTCCCAAGTACCAGAACAATGAGCCAAAACCCCTATGCTTAATAATTCATGCAGTCTATGCTTAATAATTCACCCAGCCTCAGTAATTCTGTTATAACAAAAGAAAACAGACTAAAGTAAATTGTAAGTTTTCTTTTTCTAATAGCATCAACTTTGTCACCACAATTGTTCTTTTTGCATAGAAATATAGCCTGTAAAGAATATGACCTATGATTTTCCCAATCCTAAAAAATCACTTAAGTATCAATGTTTCCCCCCTTTTCTATGCAGATCTAGTTTTGTAAAACTATAGTTCTCAGATGGAAGAATGTCATTGTTAAATGATCATCAATATCTGGTGAACTACCTAAAGGTTTAAAGATCATATATTTTGGGATATACTTACCTGTAGTGTTGGTGAAGTCTTCTGCATGGTGCCCCAGCTTAGCACCCAGACCTGATCATGTGATTTGTCATAGTGTAATTTAACTGGGACAGGGTCTGTGCTCACTGCCTGTAATAGGGGAGAGTTAAAAAAAAAGAAAAGGAAAAGTTTTTTCAGACTATATTATTAGTTTAGAACAACACCAAAAATTATAAAAAATTCCAAGAATTTGAGTGTCAGATTAATTTTTTATTTTATCAATTGTCTAATTTCCTAAGCCCCTATTTCATTAATTTGGAATATCATTCTTTGCTCAAAGTCATTTAGAAATTCAAGATATGAAAGATTAATATGCTCATTTAATCAAGTGTTAAGTACAGGTAAGAATTAGGTTTTATCATCTTTATGCTGATTATGGAACTTGACCATATATAATTTTAAAATGCTAAAAATATGGTATAGGGTTATAACTTCAATAACTGATTACCCAATTTAATTTACTTAATGAGAAATACAAATCTATGACAGAAAAAGAAGCATTTTTTGTACCACACTTGGTCTGGTAAATGTGTTTTTACTGCTAATATTTTTAATATTAAACATTTACTTAAAACACAATTCCCAGAAAACAAATTGTTGCCTGGGATTTATTTTACTCACCTTTATTTCAAGCTATTTGTATTACAAGCTAATACCTTTTAAAAGAAATTTCCTATCATATATGTATATATATATATAGAGAGAGAGACATATATATATATATAGTTATATGATATATATATATGACTTAAAAGGTATTAGCTTATAACATATATATTACATATATTACATATTGTAATTATATATAATTACAATAATAGATATACAAATATATGTATATATTACTAGGGAATGAATACAGGAGCATTCTACTACTGAGCTACATCCCAGCCCTTTCTATTTTTTATTTTGAGTGGGGTCTCCCTAGGTTGCTGAGGACCTTGCTAAGTTGCTAAGGCTGGTCTGGAACCTGAGATCTTCCTGTCTCAGATTCCCAATACTGGGATTACAGGCATACACCACCATGCCCAGTTTATTTTCTATTTTTATAACACAAAATCAATTGTATTCAATACAACAGACTTTATCCAATAATAAAAGAAAGCATTTCTTCACAAAGCTCTAATGAATATCCTTAGGTAATTTTCCAAGTTTATATTCATAACGGAATGCTCTTCTTACTTTGTTTTGCAACAGGTAATTTATATTTGTTGTTGGATATATGAAAATTCTTATTTTAATTAATTAATTAATTTTTTTGCGGTACCGGGGATTGAACCCAGGGGCGTTCTACCTCCGCGCTACACCCCTGGCCCTATTTTTTATACTTTATTTTGAAACCTGGTCTCACGAAGTTGCGGAGGGCCTCACTAAGTGGAGAGAGAGAGACAGAGAGAGAGAGATTGAGAGAGAGAGAGAAAGCTGAGGCTGGCCGCGAACCCGGATCCTCCGGTCTCCACCTCCCAAAGTACTGGGATTACAAGTGTGCGCCGCCATGCCCGGCTCTCATATTTTAATTTAAATGTCAGAAATTTAAACTTACTAATTTAAAATTCTTATTATTTTTGGATTATTGAGATAATTAATGAATTTCTGAAAAGAACTGTTTCAACATTTTTGTACTGATGTTTTTACCCTTTTCTGTCTGGCTAACAGAGCCAGAATGTTGTTTAGAGATTGGTCTGTTGGCCAGAAATGCCAGTCTGTTGGTGAACACCAATTTAAGCCAATTACTAATCCCATTCTCCTTGACAGATGCTAAGTTTCCCAGCCTCTGCATTGTACAGATTAATATGATACATGATTTCTGAGAGTGACACTGAATTTCATCAACCAAGATAGTGACAGGAGGAGCCTTCCTTGCTTCACACTTCCCCCTTCTTCCTGCTTGGAATGCTGACAGCTGAGGCTATTAAGCCTTAAGTTTCCAAAGCCATTTTGAGGCTACAAAACAGTAAGTGTAAGAAGGGAAAACCAACAGTTTGAGGATGAAGCAGAAGAAAATAAAAGAAGACTGAGGTCTTGATAATAACTTTGAGAGAAACCTAGGACACCTATCTTTTAAGTGGGTGTTATTAAGTAATTAAGTAATTTTATTGCTAAAGGAATAGTTAGTCTGGTATTTTGTTAATTGTATTTGAATAGATGCCACATGTTTCATTTAAATTTCTTCATGTACTGATCAATAATTTCAATGCATAAATAGCAAAAAGAAAACAGCCATCATCAGTCATGATGTTAATGACAAAGCAATGTTTCCTTTGATTTTTCATATTTTCTTCTTTATGTTAGACTTAATCTATGTGTTATTATAATAGCCTATTTTGCATGTAGCTTAAAATGGAATAACATATAGGTTTTTTAAAATGTTAAAGATCAAGTAGCTCAATGTAATGTAACAAAAGCAACGACAGAAATGCCATTGTGATTAAATTGGAAGAATACTGTAATAAAGTAAGGAAAGGTCTGTAAGTAACTTTAAGTATCAAGGAAATATTTGAATCAAATTTTCCAGTCTGCCAGCTCTCACGAGGTGCTTTTATTTTCGCCAGGCCTTTCCCAAGTATTATTTTATATGAGTACGTCACAATCCTCAAATTAGGTTAATCCCTGTTTAATGGGGTAAGGAAAACAAGGCTCAGTCTGATCAGTGGCCATGCAGACAATGGATGGACTGCGGGAGTTTGATAGTCTGTGTTCCTTCCCAGTGAGGAACCTCTCTGCACATGAAAAACCTAGTCAACCGATAGTTTAATTCCAGAAAATGTGTCTATTTTGATCTCCTATGTATGCCTCTTGTATAAGAAACATTCATTTGTGTCTTTCTTTTTTGTAGAATGGACAGAAACTCACAAGGGGGTTAAACGTATGCAGTTTAATCTCTAGAAGAGGTACAATCCTAACGGGGAATCAGCAAGAGGCAGCACATGCATGCTTATGAGCATGTGCTCTGGAGCTGATTTCAAACCTTAACTCCATCACTTAAAACAGTAATACAATAGCTTAGGAAACTTTTAGACTTTTTGGGGAATTCAGATTTTTCTATAATAAAATGAAAACTAATAATAATGACGTCAAGAAGTTGTTATTAATATTAGTTGAGGTAGCAAATAGTGCTTAGTATTCGCCAGGCATATCCCACCTTAGGAGGTGTGTGGTAAATACTAAGCACTGCTGAAATACTGCTTGAGCTACTATTGAACCAGAGCTATTTTCTTGACTATTAGCATTGTTACACAGCTAGACAGAAATAAGCAAATCAGGGCAAGATTAGGAGGGACCTGAGGGAAAAGTTAAGCAAGTCCTCACCTCATAAGCCCTCATGAAAGGAGATATGGGAACTCCCTGCCCAGCTGTGGTTAGAAAACCATAGCGGTATTAAAAGACTTAATTCACCTGCCCAAAGATAGCCTCTGATAGTTACGATATCATTTACATTGCCACGTTAGACACCTGCCCTCCTTGGGTTCCACATAAGTACTGATGGTTAAGTTTCCAACATGGCAAAATAGTGCAGACCCAGACACCCTAAACTATTGCAAAAAAAGAGATAATGACCTCACCAAATACATGAGGGGGAAGGTGTCTGCTCTTGGAAGCACCCTGTTCCAGACACTTTCACTGGAAAATAACCCTTTGTTCTATGCTGGTTTACCACTTTGGGAAGAGATATGCTCTAGACTCTCTCTTGAATATACCCCTTCATCATGGCCTTCTCTTTAACTGTACCCCCACTTCCCTAAATAAACATTTTATGTTCCGCTATTCATTCTCTCCACTTGAGATCTTTCTCTTGGAAACAAGAGCCAGGGAATAGATCAGCATCCTATGACAGCATTATAATGTTTTAAAATTTAGAGATGCACCGGGCGTGGTGGCACACACTTGTAATCCCAGTACTTTGGGAGGCGGAGACCGAAGGATCCGGGTTTGCGGCCAGCCTCAGCTCTCACTCTCTCTCTCTTCTCTCTCTCTCTCTCTCTCTCTCTCTCTCTCTCTCTCTCTTCCTGTCTCTCTCTCTACTTAGTGAGGCCCTCCACAACTTCGTGAGACCCAGTTTCAAAATAAAGACTTAAAAAATAGGGCGGGGGGTGTAGCACGGAGGTAGAACGCCCCTGGGTTCAATCCCCGGTGCCGCAAAAAAAAAAAAAAAGATTTAGAGATGCAATACCCTTCCTTAGCAAATGAAGAAAATGACATGTAGGAGAGAAAATAAACAAACACAGTCTCTGTCCTTAAAGAATTTACAGAATAGAGGAGGAAAGAAGCACGTAAAATAACTTAATGTGTATCATGAAATAAAATAAGGACAAAATGCCATAAAAGCTCAGAGGAAGATATATAACGCAGCAAGAAGAATGTAATGTTTCACTGAACCTCAAAGTATGAATTTTTTATGAATGGGAAGACATAGACTTTTTTCAAGTTAATGTATGAGTATATTTTACACGAGGTGTCAGAAGGCAGTTCAAGTAAATTAAGAGATATGTATTTGTGGAGGAGGAAAAATCAATCAAATTTAAAAAAAATATCTGCATGATAATCCAAAAAATTTTAAACATTTTGTGTTTCAGCATGTCAAAAGTTTGGTATAAATTCAGTTATTTTAATGTTTAGTTATAAAAATTTGCCAAAACCAAAAAAAAAAGAAATACACAACAATGTTATGAAAAGCAATATGATATATTTCATTTAGAAACATTTTAATTCATAAAAAAATCTGCTTACCATGTTTGATGTGTAAAATAGTGTTTTTTTTTTAAACAGAGGGAACATTTACATGGCTTTCAGCTACAAAATATATAGCCATAACAGGAATATTTCCACATGACAACCTTCATGTTAACCTTTCCCTAACCTAATTTTCAGTCAGTTTTCCTATTTATAACATCAGCTTTTAGAAGGACTAAAATACATGTTGCATTTTACAAAATACTATTATATTATTAAAATTTACTTTAAAGGATTTGTAGATTTAGACCACTTGCTTTCTATAAAACAGAAAAGTAGTATTGTTGACACTTCAATTAATTAGTTAATTTTTTTTTGCATTAGAAAACCTGTGAGTCTCTGAGTCCTAAAACAATTTAAATGTTTCTCCAAATTTTGTGGAAAGGATTTCAAAGGTTCTTACTGTTTGCTGACTACTCTTCCCCCACCCCCACCCCCACACATCTCAGGCCCTAAGGAAATTCTCTGGTATCTACCTTCCAAATGCTGCTCTCCTTGTGACACTCCCCTGCCTGTTGCCATGAGCAGAGCTGCTATCTTCTTTAGCCTCATCACATGGTTTCTAACTTCTAACCCTATACTCTCCATTCCCAACAGATTTGACAGAGTGGTTTTAGTTAACCATTACACAAATCATGGCAGTAATCAACTGAAAACCCTTCAGACGCTCCTCATTACCCTTAGAGTACAAGGTACTCTAATAATGACAACCAACCCTTGATCTGACTGGTCCGTCTTCCTTCTCTTACCTCCTCACCCAATAGCAAAATTGTACAATATACTAAAATTTATTGCAATTAAGATTATTATTATTACTACTATTATTATTTCTTACTGGTAAATGAACCCAAGGGCATTCTCCCTCTGAGCTACACCCCAAGCACTTTTAATCTTTAACTCTGAAACAGAGTCTCACTAAGTTGTTGAGGCTGGCCTCAAATCTGTGATCTGCCTGTCTCAGCCTCTCAAGTACTGAGATTATAGGCATGTGCTGAAGTGCCTGGCTCATTATTTTATTTAACAAAAGCAATTAAGCTCTGCACTAGACTTTAAAGTATTTTAAAATTACAAATTAAAAAATAATTATCCTATAATATTTTTATGGAGGTAGACACTATTATCACTCCTTTGTACAGATAAGAATGAACAAAAGACTGAGAATACCAATGTTGACCCCTCCATATGGTAAAATTTCCACTTCTCTTCTGAGATACTTGTGTCTACTATATATATTCCATAAATGTTCAACATAAAGGTGAATTCAGGCCTCCAATATTGATCCATATATGAAACACTATAAAATGTAATGGTTCTTCATTTTGAAGATAAAAACAATATAAAGAATATGAACAAATGCACTAAGATTTTCATCCTGTAACTAGTCATAACTAGTCCTTTACCTCCATTTTATCGCATATACTTTCCTTTGGAGACCATTATTATACATAATATTTTTTTCTGCAGTCAACAACCATTTAATTTGGTTAAATTTATATTAGTTAAGAGACAATATTCATGAATATGTGATTGGAAAAATGTATTGTTTGTATGCTTATCTTTCACTTTAAAATTAACCTACATTCTATTTTCCTTTGCTTTTTTATTATATTTATTGGTGCATTGTAGTTATACATTTTGGTAAGTGTCAGCGTATCAGAAGCATGCATGCACACATTGCTCATTTAGCCGTCCCTCAAATCCCACCCCATTCCCTCCCCCTTCCTTCCTTTCCCTGGTCAGCATAGTGATCAACTCTGATAAGTTTTTTTTTATATACATCATGTGCATTAGTGTATTTCCCTCTTCCCCCCTCCCGTCTCCCTCAGTTAGGTCACCTTCTTTACTCGACTTAAGTTTTCTCGTTCTTTGTCTGGAGTTCCTTCTAAGTCCCATTCTCCCTAGCTTCCACATATTAGGGAGAACATCCGACTTTTCACTCTTTGTGATTTACTAATCTCACTTAGCATAATGTTCTCCAGTGCCCTCGATTTCCCTGCAAATGTTGTAATTTTGTTCTTATTTATGGCTGCATAAAATTCCATTGTGTACATATCCCATAGTTTTGTGATCCATTTGTCTGTCAATGGACACCTTGGCTGGTTCCAAAGTTTGGCAATTGTGAATAGTGCAGCTATAAACATAGATACACATGCATGAGTCTGGTACTTTGGTTTCAGTTCTTTGGGGTAGATGCCTAGAAGTAGTATTGCTGGGTCATATGGTAGGTTCTTTCCCATTCTTCTGAGGATCCTCCACACTGTTTTCCAAAGTGGTTGCATTAATTTGCGATTGCACCAACAGCATATTAGAGTTCCTGCTTCTCCACATCCTCGCCAGCACTTGTTGTTGTTTGTGTTTTTAATGATTGCCATTCTAATTGGGGTTAGGTGAAATCTCAGGGTAGTTTTGATTTGCATCTCTCTGATTGCTAATGATGTTGAACATTTTTTCATACATTTATTGGCCATTTGTATTTCTTCTTCTGTGAAGTGTCTATTCAGTTCACTTGCCCATTTTTTGATTGGATTATTTGTTTTTTTAGTGGTGATTTTTTTAAGTTCTCTGTATATTCTAGATATGAGTCCTCTATCAGAGGAATAGCTCGTAAAAATCTTGTCCCATTCTGTTGGCTCTCTGTTGAGGTTCTTGACTATTTCCTTTGCTGCACAAAAGCTCTTTAGTTTAATTCAATCCCACATATTGGTCCTCATTTTAGTTTCCTGTGCCTTTGGGTCTTGTTGAGGAAGTCTTTACCTGTGCCTCTGTGTTGAAGTGTTGGGCCTATGCCCTCTTCGAGTAGCTGCAAGGTCTCTGGTCTGATTTCTAGGTCTTTGATCCATCTTGAATTGACTCTTGTATAAGGTGAGAAAGTGGGGTTTATTTCTATTTTTCTGCATATGGTTAACCAGTTTTGCCAGCACCATTTTTTGAAGAGGCTATCTTTTTTCCATTGGGTGTTTTTAGCCCCTTTGTCAAAAATCAATTGGCTGTAGGTGTGTGGGTTTGTTTCAGCATCTTCTATTCTGCTCCATTGGTCTATGTGTTTGCTTTTGTGCCAATACCATGCTGTTTTTATTACTATGGCATTGTGGTATAGTTTGAAGTCAGGTATTGTGATGCCTCCTGCATGGTTCTTGTTGCTGAGAACTACTTTGGCTATTCTGGGTTTTTGTTGTTCTGAATGAATTTAAGGACTGATTTTTCTTTTTTTTTTTTTTTTTTTT
>PVJS01025342.1:0-27939 GCA_004027185.1 Glis glis
AAAAAAAAAAAAAAAAAACAAAACAAAACAAGAAAAAGAAAACCCAAAACAAAACCATGCAGTATGGATGTCACTGACTTAGAAAAAATCTCAGAGACGATAGAGAAGTACTCTTTCAAGAAATGCCCTTGATGGTTCAGAGAATGAAACTGAAGAAAAATTCTAAGTGATTAGAAAGCATTGTCATTATTTAATTGACATCGATTTTCTTTCCTTGTTATATTATGAGTATGCCTTAAAATTATTTGCATCTTAGACTTATGAAAATACTTTGTTTTTTCTTTTGTAACCCTTTCCTTTATTTATCTGAAGACTTTAGGCAGATAAATTTACTTACTTACTTGTTTATTTATTTACTTATGGTTGTGGCGATCAAACCCAGGGCTTCATGCATGCTAGACAAGTGCTGTACTACTGAGGTACACCACCAGCCCTGAGACAGATGATTTTAAAGTACAGATGATTGAGTCCTCTTTTATTTTTTATTTTTGTGGTACTGGGAATGGAACCCAGGGGCATTCTACCTCCGAGCTACACCCCCAGCCCTATTTTTTATTCTTTATTTTGAAACAGGTTCTCACTAAGTTGCGGAGGGCCTCACTAAGTAGCTGAGGCTCTCCTTGAACCTGTGATCCTCCTGTCTCAGCCTCCCAAGTACTGGGATTATAAGCGTGCGCCACCACGCCTGGCTCCCAGCCCTATTTTTTATTCTTTATTTGAAACAGGGTCTGGCTAAGTTGCAGAGGGCCTTACTAAGTAGCTGAGGTTGGCTGCAAACCTGTGATCCTCCTGTCTCATCCTCCCAAGTACTGGGATTACAAGCGTGAGCCACCATGCCTGACTTGAGTTCTCTTTTAAGTTCCATTGTTATCAGGATGCTATTTACCTTAAAAAGTGGCAGCATAATGTAGTGGGAAGAATACTGAAGCAGAAATTAGAAGATGTTTTCAAATTCTGGCTTTCCCACCTACTTATTTTGTTGCTTTGGCCAAATCATGCCCTATACATGTAAGGTTATTATGATGCTCAAATGAGAAACACATGCTAATGTCAGAAAAATTATAAATGCAACTCATTACTATTGAAAACTTAATTTGCGTGAACAACATTTAATACTAAAGGTGTTCTGCATAGATGGGGGAGCCTCAGACTTTAGTGATTCTGGCAGAATTGAATATGGAAGGATATTTAATCACTTTATGAAAGCTTTATGATTAGCTTTATGGTCATATTTTAATCATTCATATTCATATTTTGAGACGTCATTATGGAAAATTTATATCTCTAGGTTTGAATGAAACCCTTTGTGCATAAGGAAGCAAGGAAATGAGAGGGATCCCTTTTGGAAATGGCTCCTTGCCAGTCTTATTTACCATCTTTTAGCTGTGCTAAATCAGTAATGTATGCTGGCATACTGAGGGACTTTGTAGAGCATGCTCTAGGAAATTGTAGTCTTAATTTACCATACCATAAAGAGAGCTTTGTGAGGAGAAATGTAGGATTTAAAAATAAAATAAATGTTAACAGTTTTTGCACATCTAATGGTGATTCTGGATAACTTTCTTTCAATTTCCTTTAAAAACATCCCCAAATTTAAATTTACATGTCTTTATGACATGCCTTACTTTAAAAATAATTGATGGATTTAGCACCCTTGAAAACAAATATCAAACTCATAAGTTTAATATTCTCTTGACATGCTATTTATTCAGGTTTCCTGAGGATGACAAATGTGTATTCATCTTTGTAGAGCCTTTCAGTGTGTATTGATTTAATCTCATTTTATAAATTTAATAATGTATAATTCGATTTGTGCACTTTCTAATCTCTTACATTTTTGTTATCACTTTATTTTTTTCAGAGACATAGAAATTTATTTAGGAAAGTAGGAAATACACATTCAAGGGAGAATGTGGGACACCCCAAAAGTGAGAGAGGCCCCCTTGGGAGTGCAGGGCTCTTATTTGTAGGGGACTTTCGTGAGGGGTGGGCAGGAGGAGGTAAGTGAGGATGACCGCACTCCAGTAGTCAGAAGGTGATTTAGGATTGTTGCCACTTTAAAACTTCTGAGAGAGTTGGGATGGTAGAAGAAATTAAATTAAGGTTTGGAGTAACATCACATGTACCCAATTAATTTAAAGTACCGTTTTAGTAATAAAAGGAGAAATGCTATTGTTTTTAATGATACATGTTTATTTCTTGAAAAAGAAATGAAAGCTATACAAACTCAAGGCATATAATGAAATTCTAGGAAGTTTCTGAATATTCAACCACAAGTGTGGTGGGGATGATGTGTGTACTATTTTTAATTATTCTTTCTGCTCTAGAGTATGAATTTCTATTTACTTTCCCTTCTGCACTGTAAGAAGAAATAGTGTTTCTCTGAGCATCTGAGAGTCCACATCCTTAAAGAAATAATAGCAGAAGTTAGAGAAGAATCAAGGGAGAGCGTGTTAGGAGAAAGGCATGGGAAAGCTGTAGTCAAGGGGTGTAGGTTACATACAGAGTCTGTGCTATATATCCAAAGTATATTAACTCTTATTACTTGATTTTTTATTTTGGTGTTTATTTTACATAAAATGGTTCTTATTAAAAGGTTGTCATTTGTTGTAAGTATATAAGATAGATTTCTAGTTATGAATTAGATTTAATAATTTATCTTCTATGTGTCCTAAATAAAGCATTGAAAGAGAACAGCTCAGAGGTTGTACAGCCTTTCCTAATGGGTTGTGGAACCAAGGAACCGAAGATCACCCAGCTATGTTTGGCTGCCATTCAGAGACTCATGTCACATGAAGTCGTGTCTGAGGTAATATGAAAATGTTATTAGAACTGCACAGAAGAGTCAAATCAGTACCTTGCATAGGGAAAAATGAAACATATTTGATATTTAATGTAAAACACTTTTATGAAAAGCAATGCACTTGAAGAGAATAGCTTAACTTAAAAATATCAGGCCGGGCGCGGTGGCACATGCTTGTAATCCCAGTACTTTGGGAGGTGGAGACCTGAGGATCCGGGTTCACGGCCAGCCTCAGCTCTCTCTCTCTCTCTCTCTCCCTCCCTGTCTCTCTCTCTCTCTACTTAGTGAGGCCCTCCGCAACTTCGTGAGACCCGGTTTCAAAATAAAGTATAAAAAATAGGGCTGGGGGTGTAGTGCAGAGGTAGAACGCCCCTGGGTTCAATCCCCAGTACTGCAAAAATAAATAAAAAAATAAAAAAAATCAAGTTGTCTCCTCATTAAATACTCATAAGTAATGAATAAAGGGAAAGTACATTTTGTCAAGTCATTTATAATCTAAGAAGTCACAGTTCAGTAATATAGATGGTAATTTTAGAATAAAAAATTTTCAATATCAATAATTATTTAACATGATTCATAATTTTTTAAAAAGGTAGGGGAGAAAATAATGATTATTTTCTAGATTATCTGAAGTGATAATAGCTTGTTCATTAACTTAAATATGTTGTTTGTATCTAATCTGATGATGGTAAAACAAGAAAGAGTATTTTATTACTATGAATCTACATCTTGCTTTCAAATTTTAATGGTTTTACCTCAGTTTTGCACTGTATACCGTGCTAGAAGTGGTAAATTCTTTTGTCCTTAATGTAGCTTCCTACACAATGTCACATTTAGTTGGGTCTATAGTGTGTGTTGATTTGGGTTACATTTTGTTTTCTATAGCATATTGTAGATGAAATAATATAGATAAGAAACAGTGGACTCGTAGTTAATTGTTCATTTTATTCGTGTCCAGATGAAAAATGCCCATGTTATTATGGAAATTAGCTTTGATATTTGACCAGGTATTTCAGAACTGCTGTTAGTTATTATATTACATTAAAAATTCTAGCAAGGCATGGTGGCACACACTTGTAATATCAGTACTTGGGAAGCTAAGACAGGAGGATCACAGGTTCGTGGCCAGCTTCAGCAATTTGGTGAGGCCCTGTTTCAAAATTAAAAAATAAGATAGAGCTGGGGGTATAGCTCAGAGGTAGAATACCCCTGGGTTCAATCCCCAATACCACAAAAACAAACAAACAAACAAAACTAGCGAGGCATGGTGGCACACACCTGTAATCCTAGTACTCAGGAGGCTGAGACAGGAGGGTTCGAGGACAGCCTCAGCAACTTAGTGAGAACTCTCAGCAACCTAGCAAGACCATGTTTCAAAACAAAAAAAAAGGTTAAAAAAGGGCTGAGGGTTTAGCTTGGAGGTAGCATGTCCCAGTACCACACACACATAAAATTCTTTCAAGAATAAAATTGGTTTTAAGTCTCGAACTAATTGAGTCTCGAATTAATTGTGTATTTGGCTCTAAAGATCTAAAAATGTGGTTTTTGTTACTATGATCAAGAAATTCCCTCCAGGTGAGGTAAGTTTGTCTAGCTTTTCTTATTTGGGGACCTAAACACCTGTATTTTACTTGTTGACAACTTTTAAAATAATTATTTTACAGACTGCCGCTGGGAATATAATTAACATGCTCTGGCAGCTAATGGAAAACAGTCTTGAAGAACTTAAGCTACTTCAAACAGTTCTTGTTCTTTTAACAACCAATACAGTAGTTCACGACGAGGCTCTTTCTAAGGTAGGAAACTTCTTTGTCAGAGATTATAAGTGCTTTGAGACAGTAGTTGAATAAGCTGGCTGAAAAAGAGCAGTCTGGTGCTGTTTGGAATCAGAAGCAGCTTCTCTGCAGCTGTTGGGATGATCATTAGTGCACTGTAATAGTGATCGGTGCCCATTTTTTTCCAGATGAGAGTTGAAATGATGTCAGGATGCTTAGGCAAAGCCCCTTATGTATTGCTTATGGGTTTAGTTGTAAATAGGAAAGAAGAGAGAGGTAAGAGAGAAAAGTGTTACGTGGTATTGCCTTGGGTATTTTAGATACCCATGGTAGCTATCCCTTTTTTCCTTTGAAAAATAATTCCACATACAGTTCAAATCTGTCTCTTAAGTGGCTAGAAAAGTCTTCTTTCAGCACTTGGATTGGATAAGCCTGCATATGTGTTATTTCTCATTTCTTCCCCTCTCCTCCCCTCTTTAGAACATATAACAGTTGTCCTATTATTTAATACTTTTAAAAGTTTTTTAAATTATGAAATATTTCTAAAGAAGAGAAAGTAATACAGAGTAATATAAAGAGTCTTCGATTAATTTATTGTCTAAGGACTGGTTTGGACTTTCACTAATAGTTTTATTATAACTTGCATGCTTTTAAGGATGGATGGCTTATAAAGTAGAGAAGTATACTGTCACATTAAACTATGTATAGTATCTCAAGTGATTACTTCTGTCTCTTCTAGTTATTCATTTGATGTTTTTAGGTCAAAATGAGATTTTACTTAATTGCAAATAGTTTATTCCTTCAGTTTCATATCTGCTACATAAAATGTTTGTGTATTTTTATATACACTTTTGTTGCATACATTTCCTCTTGGTTGCTAGCTATCAAATTATTGTTCTGATACATGTATTTAAAACTTTATAAAAGGTTATCAGTTGACCTACTAAAGAAATAAGCGGGTGTGGTGGTGCATGCTTGTAAGGGTGAGACTGGAGGATCCAGGTTCGTGGCCAGCCTCAGCTACTTAGTGAGGCCCTCCACAACTTCGTGAGATCCAGTTTCAAAGTAAAGTATAAAAAATAGGGCGGGGGGGAGCTCGGAGGTAGAACGCCCCTGGGTTCAATCCCCAGTACCACACACATAAAAAAAAAAAAAGAAAGAAAGAAAAACTGATTGTAGGATTTATTTTAGTATGTTAGCTAATTGGAAGTGAAATATTTGGGGATGAAAAATCAAGTATAAAGAAATACTATAAAATTGAGCGGTCTGAAAGCTTCCATGTAGCTAATATGATGTGCCTTTCCTTTATGTTGAAATATAGAGTACTAATGGTATCAAAGACTTATTTCCTTTCTTTTTTATTATAATTAGGGTGATAAGGCATAGAATCTAAATTACCATTATGATTTTTCCAGAATGACTTCTTTTCAAACTTTTAGAAGAACACATAGGAGAAAATCTTTGTAATATTGGGTTAGGCAAAGATGTCTTAGGGCACAAAATCCATGAACCATAAAAGAAGCCACAGAATGGAGGAAAAAATTCATAAATGTCCGACAAGAACATTTATCTAGACTCTATAAAGAACTCTTAGAATTCTTTTATAAGACAAAATAACTGAGTAAAAAAATGGACAATTTAGTTCAACAAACACTTCATAAAATAAAATACTCAAATGGCAAACACATGAAAAGAGGCTTACCATTATAACTTATGAGCAAACTGCAAATTAAGACCACAAGGAGTTATTATTACATACCCACTAGAACCGTTAAAAAGACTGACCATATCAGGTATTGTGGAGAATATGGGATAGTTCTGAAGTCACATACTACTGGTAGGAATGTGAAATGTAAACCCACTTTGGGAAACGCAGTATCTTAAAAAGTTAAGCCTATATTGCCATATTACCCAGCCATTTCACTCCTAGGTATTTGCCCAGCGTAAATGAAAATATATGTCTTCAGGGAGACGTGTATGTGAATATTCATAGCAGCTTTATTCACAGTAGCCTAAAGCTGAACACTACCCAAATGTTCATCAGCAGGTGAATGGATAGCTAGAGGTGCTATACTCATACAAACTACTGACACACAGAACAACATAGATAAAGTTCACAAATACTGTCCTAAGTGCAAGAAGCCAGACACAAAAGAATGCATACTGAATGAATCTGTTTATATAAAGTTGTACAAAATGCTGGCTAATCTATAATGAAAAAAAAAACAGATTACTTGTGGCCAAGGGTGGAGAAAAACAGGGACTGCAAAGATGTACAAAGAAACTTTTGAAATGATGAAAATGTTCTGCATCTTGATTATAGCCATTGTCTCATGGGCCTAGATATCAGCCAAAACCCATTAAGGTCTATACATTTAAGGGATGCAGTTTATTATATGGAAATTATACCTTAGTTAAGTTTAAGAGAAAAACAGTAGAATTTTATTTGTCTGCTTAGCAATTTGTATCATTTTTCTCCAAGTGATTCAGTGATACAAGTTTTGAATACTTGCTATTTGCAAAGCAGGTCCTTCTGAGGACGTAAAAGCATGGCACACTGTGATGTATATGTTAAAAGAATAAAAACTTAAGAGCTATATTTCACATGATTTTTAGCTAATATTACATAGCTATGTATTTACTGTATGAATTATTTTAAAGTCTGAGGGTTTTTGTAGTTTTATTGTATACAAGGGTGAGACCTTATCCATGATTGAAACAAACATTTAATTTGAGGTTACATCTAATAAAGTTAATGGCCATGCTCTTCAATCTTACTTCACACTAAATGAAAATTGTTTTTTTAGGCAATTGTTCTTTGTTTTCGACTACACTTCACAAAAGATAATATTACAAATAATACAGCTGCTGCTACAGTGCGACAAGTTGTTACTGTTGTTTTTGAGAGAATGGTTGCTGAAGATGAACGATATAGGGGTAAAGTTATAAAAGTTGTTTTCTTTTGATTTTGGATTGTTCTTGCATGCATGGTTTCATTTTCATTAATTTTTACCATTTGTCCTGTGAACATAGAATACCTAAAAACTAGAAAGCTTTAAAAATGTTTATTTTAACATTATTATATTAATAATGGCAGTTTTAAAAATAAATCCCTAATAATTTTATCACCCTAGGAAGTAGACTTTTCGTTTTCTGTATTTATTTCTAAGATGTGCATAATCTTGTATTGAAGATGATAATTTCACATTTTAAACCAAATGGCATTGTATGTTTTTTTAACCAAACATTATATCCTATACATTTTTTATGTTGTTATTTTACCTATATAATTTAACTTTTAGTAGATACATTGTATTTTGTGGCTATTCTGTAACTTAATGAGCTAGTCTCCTATTGGACACTTACATGTTATTTGATATTTTAGAAATGTTTTGACAGTACTTGGGAGGCTGAGACAGGAGTATCACAGATTCAAAGCCAGCCTCAGCAATTTAGTGATGCCCTCAGCAACGTAGGGAGACCCTGTTTCCAAATAAAAAAAATAAAATAGGGCTGCGGTTGTAGCTTGTTGGTAGAATGCCCCTGGGTTCAATCCTCAGCACCCCACTTCCCCCAAAAAGAGAAGTGTTTTGAGTGCTGAGTTAGGAAATACCGTTCTAGTTGATTCTTGGCTAGTGAATACACTGACATAGTGGCAGATCAAGCAGTTAATTCTTTTGAAGATGGTGAGATGATAGAGGAACTAACCATATGGTAAACTTTTATATGTTTGTTTGATACTTAAAGGCACCTTCACAGATTATGTGAATTTTATATCCATGAGGTATAGGGGCTGAATAATGGGAGACTAGGAAAATCAAATGTATAGGAAAAGATACTAGGCTTATTAAAGTGAATGTAAGATAATGAAGAGTGATTTTTATGGCATTTTGTGTAAAAATAGATTGTCATTTATTTTTCATTTTGGAGAGAGAGTTCTGAAATTATAATTAAAATTTATACTGATAGAAGCAAGTATTTATTTTAAACATGCCTTTTTAACAGAGTATATGATTGAGTAAAGCCATTATAAACTCCTAAAATTTACCCTATTTTGATTGCAGATATTATAGAACAACCAGTACTAGTCCAAGGAAATAGTAACAGAAGATCTGTCAGTACCCTCAAACCTTGTGCTAAAGATGCATATATGCTCTTCCAGGTATGTCAATTGATAAAAATTTTTTATTACAGAATATAGTCTTGTGTGAATTTTTTTATTTTAGAATTTTATGTCTGATTTAGTTTTTAATGTGCAAAATTTAAAAATATGTTCAAAGTACATGAAATTGTTTGATTTATTTTCCCAGGACCTTTGCCAGTTGGTTAATGCTGATGCCCCTTACTGGCTAGTAGGCATGACAGAGATGACTCGGACATTTGGCCTCGAATTGCTTGAGTCAGTCCTTAATGATTTTCCACAAGTATTTTTACAAGTAAGCCATCATTAGTATATTGTAACAAAATTAATCTTTAGTATTTTTTCAAGAAAGCAACATGTATTATTTTCTTTTTTTTTTACTTTTATTGGCACATTATAGTCTCACATCATATTGTAATTCATAGTGTTAGTGACATACATGCACATAGCACTTGGTGAGTTTTCTCCCGGTTCCCTCCCCACTCACCCCCTTCCTCATACAAAATATTGAGGTTGGCATTTGTATTCTTACATATGTACATAATGTCAGTGCAAGTGTTTCCTTCATTAATTCTCCCTCCCCACCCAACCTCCCCAAGACTACCTCCCTAGCTCCACTGGGGTTTCTCCTCCATTATCTGAAGTTCCTCTTATATCCCAGTTAGTCCCTAGCTTCCACATATGAGAGAAAACATATGACTCTTCACTTTCTGTGAGTGGCTCATCTCATTTAGCACAATGTTCTCCAGGTCCATCCATTTTACTGCAAATGACATAATTTTGTTCTTTATTGCTGAGTAGAATTCCATTGTGTGTATATCCCATAATTTTGTAATCCATTTATCTGTTGATGGATACCGGATTGGTTCCATGAAAATAACACTATTATATGTCTAAAGTCTTTTGCATCTTTTAATGTAGAAAAAAATACATGTTATCATGTTTATAGCAGTACAATTCATAATAACATGTATTTTTCTACATTAAAAGATGCAAAGACTTACAGCCTCAGACTTTAGACATATAATAGTGTTATCTTACCCCATATCTTGCCCCACCATTTTGAATTTTTAACATTAGAAGAAATCCCTAGATACTTATCTAGTCAGATATTTCCCAGCATATGGGTCTATGAAGGAAATGTAGTAGGTGAGCTGTTTTTATAATATCTAAAATCCTAAAGGAATTACTGATTTTTACATATAGCTATGTGTTTTTGACAGCTTAAATGGAAAAAAAAATAGTCAATGGTAATAAATGTAATGTGCATTACAAATGTTTTAAGATAGAATGTGAATAGCAGAAAAGGAATAAACAACTTTTCATTTTACTTTTAAGAAACTAAAGTCCAAAACTGATTCAGTGACTTAAAGTTCCTTAGTTATTAGCAGATCTTGAATTATAATTTAGACCTTTTAACTACTAATATAGCTTCTTCCCTTATATCATGCTGTCTCCCTCCCTAAGTAATCTATCTCATCCTTTGTTCTTACCTATAAAATGTGTGAATCATGTGCCAAATAGTATAAGATCTTGTAGCCTGAGACTTAGAACTGAAATTATTTTTATATGGTTCATAAATTTTGGTATATATTAGGCAACTATTAACTGTTTTGTTGGTAATGAACAATATTTACTGATGATTCTCTTTTTCATAGTAGAGCAGAATAAACAGTATTTAGATATCTTTCCAAGTAGTCTTGTGTAAAATGATAGTCATAATTGCTACTACTGTTGACTATTGTTTACATGCTTTGTGCCAATTCCTTTCACATCATAATGTCTTTAATTTTCCCAAATGCCTGAGGAGTACCAGTTATTACTATTCTACACATAAACTGCAGCTTGCATGGGGTTAAATTATTTGTCCAAGGTTTCACAGTTTGTAAGTGATGGAGTCCAGCTTCGAATTCATGTGGATCCAATTTAGCTTCTCTTCTTATCCCCTCTTTTTCATTCATACTCACGTCCCAACCATCACCTTCAAAATACATACAGGTCCCAATCACTTCTTAACAACTTGTACAATTACAGTTTAAGCGATCCTCATCTCCTACCGGAAGTATTGTGTTAGCTTCCCATCTAATCTCCTTTTATCTACACTTGGCCTAAGCTGTTATAGTTATTTTGTCACACCACATTCACAGTGGTCTTTTTAAAGAAATCATGTCTTTTTAGTTCTTTCTAAAAGTGCTTCAGTTGATGTCCTCTTTACCCAGAGTAAAAATTTCTACTTTATTCTTCTTTTTTTTTTTTTTTTTTTTGCGGTACCGGGGATTGAACCCAGGGGCGTTCTACCTCCGTGCTACACCCCCGGCCCTATTTTTTATACTTTATTTTGAAATCGGGTCTCACGAAGTTGCGGAGGGCCTCACTAAGTAGAGAGAGAGAGAGAGAGAGAGAGAGAGAGAATGCGAGCGAGCAGCTGAGGCTGGCCACGAACCTGGATCCTCTGGTCTCCACCTCCCAAAGTACTGGGATTACAAGCGTGTGCCACCACGCCCGGCTACTTTATTCTTCTTGTAATGCAAGGGGATATGAAAATTATTCTGTGTAACATCCTAGAATTTAGACCTGCAAAATTATCTTCTGGAGATAGATATTGGTTTTATTTTACTCATCATTAATACATACAGCCAAAATTCACCCGTCATTTACAATGCATTGGTCTGTGTATTCTGTGCCAAGAATATAAAAGTTCAATTAGATTGATAAAATCTTTGCTCTGTGGCACTTAAAAGTCTAATGGGGAGAAAGATATGAACTGAATGATAAGACAGGATGACTACTGTGAAGGAAAAATATAAAAAGTGCTGTGGAGGTGAATAACATGAGTACCAAACCTGGTGGAGAGCAGGTGATGAATAGAGGAGATGATGCTTAAACTTGTCTTGAAGGATGAAGAGTAGTAAATTCGGAGATGTGGTAGAATAGGAAAAGAATAAATACTCCATGCAGAGGGAATCCCAAGAATAGTTACCATGAGATAGGATCTGTTTTCTTTTCTAGAAAAGCTCTAAGACAGGGACATTGAAAACTGTACTTAACCCTGTCTCCCTTCCCTGCACAGTACCTGGCACATATTAAACAATCAGCAAATAATTGGTGAATAAATCAGTAGTGTAGGTGATGAAAAAGGCAGTCTCAAAGATGACTTCTCGCCTTCAGACTTGAGCAGTGAACAATTTGCTAAGATGAAATACGCTATAGACCGATTTTTTATTACAAGGAATAAATTATTTCATACATACTCATTTTAGGGTGTCAGTGAGATGTGAAAAGTGTTATTTGGACTTACGCATTTTGAGGTTTGGGGCTCAAGTTATGAATGTGAGCGTTGCTAGCATATAGTTGCTAATTAAAGTTATGGGAGTGAATGAGATCTCCTAAGGTGATAGTAGGAAGTAGAAAGCAAGGGCCTGGTGCTTGGGTGCTCTGGCACTCTGTGCAATCTCAATAGTAAATGGCCGAGCATGAGGGAATAAGCGTGCACCTGAGACTGAGAACATGAAGCCAGAAAGGCAGGAATGAATTTGAGAGACTGTGATGTAATAAAAGACAAATGCAAGCAGGTTTCAAGATGAACCAAATAGTCAGTTATGTCAAGTGCTTCAAAGAAACCTGGTAAGATGAAGCCTGGAAAGGCAGTATTTGCTTTGGCTACAGAGATGGTGATGATTGTAAGGAGAAATGGGGTTGGGGTGGTTGGTAGAGGTGGTGGAGAAACCCATCTCTAGTGAGTTGAGTAGTGATGGGATAACAGTGACTAGATAAAACTTTTAAGAGTTGTGTATTAATATTTAAAGTAATTATTTTGTGAACTATGAAAATAGATTTAACTATGCTTTTCATTCTGGCAGTGAAACTAACTAGAGATGTGAGAATATAATTTCAAATCAATTAACTGTTAATATCCCTTTTGAGGGGAGAGATCATTAAAAAGTACATTAAAACATGTGTAGAGGTCTGGGAGGGTATACATCAGAAACTAACAATAGCTGGGGTGTGGTGGCACATACCTGTAATCCCAGCTACTCAGGAGGATGAAAAGTTTGAGGATGAAAAGAAGGATTGAAACTTTGAGGTCAGCCTGGGCAACTTAGCAAGACCCTGTCTAAAAAATTAAAAAATAAAAAGGGCTGGGAGGTAGTTCAGTGGTAGAGCACTTGCCTAGCATGGGTGAGGCTCTCGATTCAGTCCTCAGTACTGCAAACAAAATAAAACATTAACAATGGCTAACTTACCTCCAGGAGCTGCTTAGACAAGTTTTTAAATTTTATTATTTTAAAATCTTATCTTTATTTTCTGAATATTTTTCTCTCAAATGAATCTAAATTTTTAAAAAATACATTAAATTTTTTTTTGGTGATTCTGAGCAGATAAGCTGCTCAGACTTACTTTCCTTTTTTGTAAGATTAAAGAATTAAATTTGATGATTTCTATGATTCTTTCTTTGTATATAATAGCTTCAGTAAAATTTGGATGACTAACAACAAAATGAAATATATTTGAAGTTGGTCATTAAATGCAGACTAGTCCTTATGTTGTCACTAAAATGAGACTACTCTTAGCTAATGAAGACAGGGAGTTAACAGGTCGAGGGAGGCTTTTTACATATTGCACAATGATGATAAATAAAATTTGAGAATTCTTTACAAAATTTCCCCTCTTGTAAAATTATGTTGGTTTGTCATTGCATGTTTTTTATCAGCTTGTATTCTATTTAAGCAATTCAGGTAGCACAAAATTTTAAGTTACTTATTAAATTTTCTCTGCATGAATGGAGTTGTTCTTTGCAAAATAAAATCAATGAACTATATAACTTCTTGTACTTTATTAATCAAGTTTCCACCCCTCAGCTGCATATTTTTAAGACTTTGCTTGTTTGTATTTGTAGAATTTATTTTCTTTCTTTTGTTCTTTGGTTTTAATTACAAATAGCCAACTAAAATTATAGTTCTTAGTAATAAGTACCAATTACTCAATTCTAAAATTATTAATGTTCCTTTTTAATGTACATCATTTAAAAAATTCTTAGCTGGGCGTGGTGGTGCACGCTTGTAATCCCAGTACTTGGGAGGCTGAGATAGGAGGATCACAGGTTCTTGGCCAGCCTCAGCTACTTAGTGAGGCTCTCTGCAACTTAGTGAGGACCTGTTTCAAAATAAAGAATAAAAAATAGGGCTAGGGGTGTAGCTCAAAGGTAGAAGCCCCTGGGTTCAATCCCCAGTACGGCAAAAAAAAAAATTATTGAAATATTATTATTTTCTTAGACCCTATAAGAGTAACGTGAATTTCAAAATGGTGTGCAAGCCATAAAATAATAAAATATATAAACTTATACTTAAGCTAAATTATTTATACTGATTATTAAGTTTTATTTGCTAGTAAGACTGTGTTTTAAGTAGTAACTTAATTACTAAGTTAATTCTTTCTTCTTTTTTTTCTTTGCAAATAGCATCAGGAATTTAGTTTTCTCCTCAAAGAAAGGGTATGTCCTCTTGTGATAAAGCTCTTCTCTCCAAATATAAAGTTCAGACAAGGTTCCAGTACTTCATCTTCCCCAGCACCTGTTGAAAAACCGTATTTTCCTATCTGCATGCGTTTGCTGAGAGTAGTATCCGTTCTGATTAAGCAGTTTTATAGTCTTTTGGTAAGTTCTAATTTCATACATGTTTGTATGTATAATTCTATACAAAGTGTTTATAATGTTAGTTTTTTCAGTTTAGTTCAGCAGAATATTTTGAGTACCTACAGGTATTCTCCCAGGTATTCTAAAGGATTCATTCTATCCCTTTTTGAATCTTGCTTATGTTTATGTTTATATAGTATTTATAATTTATGTCAAAACGAGTCATAGTTTGTTATTTTTAGGCGGCATAGGATTTGTGGTTTAAGAATTCAGCTTTTTTGCTAATTGTCTACATCTCATTTGAAGTTAAAACTATTGTATCCTGTTTATTCTGTTTTCATTTATACCGTTTCATATGTCTTAACATATTAAGGCAGAGATACTAAAGATTTAGTAAAATCTAGGATTAGAAAGAAAATTTTTAACTTCTAATTCAATAGACTATGTTTTGCATAAATTTATGGATGTGGAATATGTTGTGATATTCTTGATCATAATTATATCAATGTAATGGTTTACTCTTAGATTTCAAATATTTCTCAGAAAATGGCACATTATATTTCTTTTTAATTTCATAAGTTAAATTCAACATCATCATATAGTTTTTAAATGAACAAAAATAGACAACAAAATAATAATGAGATTTAAGTACCTCACTTTCAATAATGGGTAGAACAAGCATACTTAAGATAAATAAGGACACAGTGGGCTTGAACAACATTATAAACCAACTGGACCTAACAGACATATACAGAACATCAAACCCAATGTTAGCAGAAAACACATTCTTCTTAAGTGTACATGGTACATTCTCCAGGATAAAACATGTTAGGCCACAAAAGTAAAATTAAGTCTTAACAAAGTTAGAAAGATTGAAATCATACTGAGTATCTTCTCTTACAATAATGGAATGAAACCAGAAAGAAGCAGAAGAAAGAAAATTAGAAAGAAGAAAAAAAGGGGGCACAAATATGAGGAAATTAGACAACACACTCTGTTGCAAAAAGAAATCCCAAGGGAAATTAGAATAGATTCTGAGACATATGAAAATTAAAATACATTGTATGGGATCAGCAAAAGCAGTACTAAGAGGGAACTTTATAGTAATGAATACCTACATTAAAAAATAAGAAAAATCGGACGGGCATGGTGGTATACTCCTGTAATCACAGTACTTGGGAGGCTGAGACAGGAGGATTGCAGGTTCAAGGGCAGTCTCAGCAACATAGCAAGACTCTCAGCAACCTAGTGAGAGCCTGTTTCACTAGGGTGTATCTCAGGTGTAATATGCCCCTGTGTGCAATCCTCAGTACCAAAGAGTAAAATAAAAATAGAATTGCCATATGATCCTGCAGTCCAACTTCTGAATATATATCCAAAAGAATCAGAAGTGTGATGTGAAGGGAACATTTGCACACTTGGGTTCACTGCAGTGTTTTCTACAATAGCCAAGAGATAGAAGCAGCCCAAGTTTTATTGACAGATGAACAGATACAGAAAATGTGGTATATAATATACTGGGATATCATTTAGGCTTAAAGAAGGAAGTCCTATCAGTGGAGCCTTGAGAACATTATACTAAGTGAAATAGACCAGTCACAAAAAGACAAATACTGTATGATTCCACTTCTGTATGGTATCTAGAGTAGTTTCATCCAAAGAGACAGAAAATATAATAGTGATTTCCATGAGGTGAGGAATGGGGAGTTAGTGTTCAGTGGGAATACAGTTTCAGTTTTGCAAGTTGAAAAAATTCTAGAGATCCATTATACAACAATGTAAATATAGTTAATACACTACTGAACTGTATACCTAAATACCATTAAAAGAGTGAATTTAGCCAGGCATGGTGGTACACGCCTATAATCCCAGTACTTGGGAGTCTGAGACAGGAGGATCACAGATTCATGGCCAGCCTCAGCAACTTAGCAAGGCCCTTCGAACTTAGTGAGACCCTGTTTCAAAATAAAAGAATAAAATAAAATAGGGCTGGGGGAGTAGCTCAGAGATAGAATGCCCCTGAGTTCAATCCCCAGGACCCCACACACACATATACACACACACAAATGAATTTTATATTATTTATTTTTATCGCGATTAAGATTTTTTAAATATAAGCAAAATGGTAAAAGTGAAAATAATTAGGATATGGAAATATCAATCACTATGCAAAGTCAAGAGGTTTTTTTGTTTTTTTTTGCGGCACCGGGGATTGAACCCAGGGGCGTTCTACCTCTGCGCTACGCCCCCGGCCCTATTTTTTATACTTTATTTTGAAACCGGGTCTCATGAAGTTGCGGAGGGCCTCACTAAGTAGAGAGAGACAGAGAGAGAGAGAGCTGAGGCTGGCCACAAACCGGGATCCTCCGGTCTCCGCCTCCTAAAGTACTGGGATTACAAGCGTGCGCCACCACTCCCAGCTAAGTAAGAGGTTTTAAAAAAGAGAAAGAAGTATAAGGATAGTGTAGTTGCTACAGTTCTGTTAAATTATTGCCAGGCCATGTGGCACTCAAAAGTTTTCATTGCTGCCACTAGGCCAACCAAATCGCACTCCCCCACTTGTTCCACGGGGTCATCTTAGAAAGGGTTTCTTCTTCTTCCCACTCTAGAATGCTGCCTTAACTACATTAAGTTAAGAGAAGACTACAGGAAGAGAAGACACTTTCCCTTTTCTTTTTCACATCCACTAGTTAGTCACAGAAAGACAAGTCTTACCTCAGTAATGCATTTTGGTTACATTTTCCTCATAATGAACGCAAAATTCACGTTTTGTTTCTGTTGCTAAACCAGGTAGTATGAACTTTTATTTTATAGAATTTGATGCTGTGAATTGAATTTTATCACCCTAGGTTCACATGTTGGAAAGCCCTCATTTCTAATGTGTGGTATTTGGAGATGGGGTCTTTGGCATATAGTTAGGCTTACATGAGGTCATGGGGGACGTCTTGATGGGATTAGTGCCATTATAAGAAGAGGTACCATAGGTCTTACCTGGCATTTTATATTTAAGGAATGTTTTTATTCTCCAGTTTTTCTCATTTGATTTCTCAGGGAGGTGTAGGTACTTTTATTCTTCTTTTTTTTTTTTGCGGTACCAGGGATTGAACCCAGGGGCGTTCTACCTCCGAGCTACACCCCCGGCCCTATTTTTTATACTTTATTTGAAACCGGGTCTCATGATGTTGCAGAGGGCCTCACTAAGTAGCTGAGGCTGGCTGCGAACCCGGATCCTCCGGTCTCAGCCTCCCAAGTACTGGGATTACAAGCGTGCACCACCACGCCTGGCTACTTTTATTCTTTACAAGAAAAGGCCATCTAGCTTGTTATCATCCACAGGTTTCTGGATAAAGAAGCTGAGTTATCTTATTGCTGATGTAGTTCTTTTCAACGCTGTTATGTTTAGGACAGTGACGAACAGCTACCTTTTAACTTCTCCTGTCATTAACAGTTTAAAGTTGTCTTAGTTATTCCTTCTAGTTTTTATCCTCATGGTACTATCCTACTTTAAAGCATCCATTTAAAGATACTGAAAAGCATTAGAAAATACCAGCTGCTAAGGCATGGAACTGAAATCATGAAGGCTCTATATTTCTCCAACTTTTTTCCATTATATAACTCACTCATTTTGGGGCACCCACAGCTAAAACATCCAATAGCTTGCTACATACACCTGGCATAGAAGCAAGAAATCAGTTTGGCTCAGTAATTACAAGGTCAGTTTAGTTATTACAGTAGATAGGACTTGCTCTATTCTTTACCAATATGTAACCAAAATGATTCATTCATCTTTAAACATACTGGTTAGTTTTAGTTAATTCACTTATTTGGTCATCAGACATAATAATGCCTTGATGTGCTTTAAACATTATTTATAAAGATCTTGCTGAGAAGGCAGTCTATATTAATAATAACAGCAATAGTAACTAATCCTTAATAAAGCAGTACTAGATCCTGTACTTTTTTTCTACTGCAAAACCTAAAACAAAAATCTCTTTGTTTCTTAAGCAGCAAAAGAAAACATGAAAAAACTACTGTGGTATTACTGAAGGTTGGACCATGCATCCTGTTAGCAGTTTACATAATACTAACAGGAATTTTCAGGAAAGGAGGGGGGCATGATGGTATACTATGCTTTCTAAAAATAAGGATAAAGAAGTTAGCAGATCAGTAGTGCTTTCAGGGATATATTTAGGGAGACACTATGATTATATTGAGTGTTAACTTTTCTTATAACTACTCTCTTTTTAATCACCATTAAGAATTTTAATTTATTTCAAATCTAAAAGATTTTATTGGTTTGTCCATGGCACTAAGTTAAGAGTAAGAATCTAATTTATTATTCTCTTTGATTCAAATAAATATTAAAAAATCTATACTTTTTAGGTAACTGAATGTGAGATATTTCTGTCCCTTCTGGTGAAATTTCTGGATGCAGATAAACCACAGTGGCTACGAGCTGTTGCAGTAGAATCAATACACAGACTCTGTGTGCAGCCTCAGCTATTAAGGTAAAACCTCAGCAGTATCTTGTTAAATGGGTAGGCTATGTAGGTTAATAAACTAGTAGGAAGAGCTTAAGTATTCCCAAATATTAGTGATTTTTAAACAAAGAAAATTGTATAATATATGTATATGAAGGGACAGTGTAGAAGTATGGAAAAGAATTGGGAGGGAGTCAAAACATGTGCTTAATGATTGCCATCAATCTAAATGTACTGAGTAAATATAGCCAGGATAATTTTGTTTTAGAACATTAGGACCTTTGTCTTAAATTAGTAAAATCACTCAGGTATGGTGAATCATTGAATATGGCATTGAAACTACTATAGCAACATAGCTTGCTATAAAAAAAGTTAGAATTTTTTAATTCACTCAAATATTTTCCCCAAAAACATTTTAAATTATTTTACAGGTCATTTTGTCAGTCTTATGATATGAAACAGCATTCTACCAAGGTTTTTCGTGATATCGTAAACGCACTGGGATCTTTTATCCAGTCCTTGTTTCTTGTTCCTCCTACTGGAAATCCTGCTACCACCAACCAAGCTGGTAAAGACATTCTTACTCTGTTTAATACTCTGCCATGATTTACATAATTCTTTATTCTGAAAGGATTTTTTTTAGAAATTTTATGTCTAGAGAAATTTGGGTTACCTAAATATATTAATAGTGAAGAGTTAAAGAATAATTCAATCTCACTGTGGCAACTATATTTATTTTATATTCCAGAATAGATTTTCTCCTCTGATATACTTTCAGTTCCTCTAGTTACATAAGGACAAAAGTGTAGATGCTAATCTTCATTTTAGAACAGTTTTCATTTGATTTCTTTTTTAAAAGAGTCTAGATGGTTACCGCCTTAAAGGTCTTGTAGACTTTTTTTTTTTTTTGTAGTACTGGAGATTGAATCCAGGGACATTCTACCTCTGAAGTACACTCTCAGCCTATTTTATTTTTTTAATTTTGAAACAGGGTCTTGCTGGATTGCTGAGTCTCACTACATTACTCAGGCTGGCGTTGAACCTGCGATCCTCCTGTCTCAGCCTCCCAAGTACTGGAATTACAGGTGGTCACTACTTTGCCCAGCTTGATTAATGGTCTTTTTGTTCTTTATTCCCACCTTTGATAAAAAGACATCTAACAAAAGATATAATAAAAATTTTGTCTGTTTTTTTTTACTTACTCTAATAGCTTTTATATAAAAAATGATGTTTTCATCAAATAGATATATTTTCTGGTAGACAATAAAATTAATGAACTTCATTTATATATGTAATTTTTATTGATAGTGCCAAAATTTTTTTAAAGATTGATCAGGTGTATGGATATTAGTGATTTGCAATCAAGAAGTGAATTGGTATCTTTGCCTTTCCCTCCTCTCTACTAGGAAACAACAATTCCAGTGTACCAGTTTCAGCACCAGCTAACTCGGGAATGGTGGGGATTGGTGGAGGTGTTACTTTGCTACCAGCATTTGAATATAGAGGAACTTGGATACCTATTCTGACTATCACAGTTCAAGGCAGTGCTAAAGCTACCTAGTAAGTAGTAGTTACATTATTTTATAAGAAATAAAATATTAGCCGGGCGTGGTGGCGCACACTTGTTATCCTAGTACTTGGGAGGCTGAGACTGGAGGATCCAGGTTTGCAGCCAGCCTCAGCTACTTAGTGAGGCCCTGTATCAAAATAAAGAATAAGCTGGGCATGGTTGTGCATGCTTGTAATCCCTATACTTGGAAGGCTGAGACCAGAGGATCCAGGTTCGCCGGTAGCCTCAGCTACTTAGTGAGGCCCTCTACAACTTAGTGAGACCCTGTTTCAAAATAAAGAATAAAGAATAAAAAGTAGGGTTGGGGGTGGAGCTCAAAGGTAGAATGCTCCTGCATTCAATCCCTAGTACCGCCAAAAAAGAAAATATTGCTGGAGATTATATTTAATTCTAAAATATTTCTATGTGCATTTTATTTTAAGTTTTAGACTTAATATTTTAAATAAACTTTAGAGCTCATTTCCTTTGTCATATTTTGAGAATTTTATCTAGGACTGGATTTAGGGGTTTTTTGTGCTATTTGTAGACTGTTAACAGTATTACAAAGCAAAATGTGATTTATCTAAGAACCTGTTTTGCTGTCCTAAATAGCTTTTTGGTTTAAGTATATATCTTGGTTTCAGACCTCTTAGATTTAAGTTTTCTAATATTAACTGAGTTACCTTGTTAGCAAATTAATCTTTTTTAACTTGATTTCTTTCATCTAGAAAATGTAATATATCTAGATATATCAAATTTGAGGGTCCTATATATGAGGAGAGTTATTTTAAATATTTACTTCCTATTGTTAGGGTTAAACACATGGAAACTTAAATTTTTAATTTATTAGAAGTGTTTAATTACTGGGCATGGTGGCTCACAGCTTGTAATCCCAGTACTTGGGAGGCTGAGACAGGAGGATCGCAGGTTCAAGGCCAGCCTCAACTACTTAGTGAGGCCCTCTGCAACTTAGTGAGACCCTGTTTCAAAATAAAGAAAGGGCTGGGGATGTAGCTCAGAGGTAGAATGCCCTGGGTTCAATCCCCAGTACCACAAATACATAAATAAATGAATAAATGTTTTTAATAGATTCCATATCTATTATTTTTGAATTGTCATTAGTCATTTCAGTTTAACAAATAAATATTCAGCAATATATATATATATATATATATTTTTTTTTTTTTTTTTTTTTTTTGCGGTACCGGGAATTGAACCCGGGGCGTTCTACCTCCGCGGTACACCGCCGGTCCTATTTTTTATACTTATTTTGAAACCGGGTCTCACGAAGTTGCGGAGGGCCTCACTAAGTAGAGAGAGACAGGGAGAGAGATAGAGAGAGATAGGGAGAGAGAGAGAGAGATAGAGACAGGAGAGAGAGAGAGGTGAGGCTGGCCGCGAACCCGGATCCTCCAGTCTCCACCTCCCAAAGTACTGGGATTACAAGCGTGCGCCACCACTCCTGGCAGCAATAAATTATTGATTTTTTTTAAGTTTTAGTGAAATACAATACAAACAAATAAAGCAATCAATACTACATGGGTTTAACATTGCTATAGCTACTATGAGGAAGTTACTGATATATTTTGAGTAATTGGTGTGTATAATTAAGACTGTCTGATAGCAGTAAATCAAGACTTAATGTGTGAAACATATCTCTGTTTTAAAGCATAAATTTTTGTGGTATATCAGTCTGCATTGTATCACCATTGTGATATTTTCCTGTGCAGCTTTATTTTCCCAAAATTGTAAAAGTATGGAATCATAGAGGACTGAGATATTTTAACTAAAATTTATTGTTATTCATACTCACTTATAAGACATTAAAGTTGGTTTCACGTAGGCTTTACCTTGGTTTAAAAAAATAGAGCTAATGACTTAAGTGTACTAGAGAATCAGGTTTTGAAAGAGTTAGATTTCTAGTGGGGCATGGTGGCACACACCTATAATCCCAGTACTTGAGAGGCTGAGACAGGAGGATTGGAGGTTTGAGGCCAGCCTCAGCAACTTAGTGAGACCCTTTTTAAAAATAGATGATAAAATAGGTCTGGGGGTGTAGCTCAGAGGTAGAATGCCTCTGAATTCAGTCCCTAGTACCACAAGAAAAAATAAAAAAAGAAGAACTAGATTTCTAGCACTAAAGGAAGACATTAATAATTATCTAGATAGTTCACTTCCCCAGCTCATTTTATAAACTGAAAACAAAACCAACATGGAACAAAATTCCTGCCCCTGTGCAGCTTATATTTGAATGAGTGAGGTAGCTGGTGAAGACACAGCTGAAGATGGGACAGAAAGGGTCTCTGAGGACATAATACTGAGCAGACACATAAATAAAGGAAGTGAAGATGTGTGCTTGAGTAGGGAAAAATAGGAGCAAACCGCGAAAGACTAAATACTTAGCTAAGTTATAAAACTGCTTTTTTTTTTTTGTGGCACTGGGAAATGTACCCAGGGGCATTCTACCTTGAGCTACACTCCCAGCTATTTTATTATTTATTTATTTATTTATTCATTTATTTATTTATTTATTTATTTATTTATTTACAGCACTGGGGATTGAACTCAGGGGCATTCTACCTTTGAGCTACACCCCCAGCCCTATTTTTTATTCTTTATTTTGAAATAGGGTCTCACTAAGTTGCGGAGGGCCTCACTAAGTAGCTAAGGCTGACTGCGAACCTGGATCCTCTGGTCTCAGCCTCCCAAGTACTAGGATTACATGTGTGCACCACCATGACCGGCATAATTATTTTTATTTTGAAACATGGTCTTGCTGAGTTGGTGAGAGCCTCACTAAGTTACTGAGGCTGGCCTTGAACCTGGGATCCTCCTGTTTCAGCCTCCCAAGTACTGGGATTACAGGCATGCACCACTATGCCTGGCCTATAAAATTGCTTTGTGTGTGTGTGTGTGAGTCACTGGGGATTGAACCCAGAGACATTCTACTTCCAAGCTACACTCCCAGCCCTATTTTATTTTGAAACAAGGTCTTGCTAGGTTAATGAGAGTCTCACTATTTGCTGAGGATGTCCTTGAACCTACAGTTGTCCTGTTTCAGCCTCCAAAGTACTGAGATTACAAGCATGCACCACCACACTCAGCTTAAAATTGCTTTTTTATTAATAAATGTCTAAAAACAAATTGTTTATTGAAAATTTAATCCTTCTCACTTAAGAGACTTGGATTTTTGCTACAAAATATTGTGATTTTGAGTATAGCACTTTATCTCACTTGATCTTAATTTTGTTACCTTTAAGATAAAGTTAGGACCCAAAGGAACATATAAATTGATTTTTCTAGTGCTATAATACTGAAATTACTCATTTTTGAAATTATAAATTGCCAGAAAATACTGAATATTCTTTTGTATGTCCATTAGTCTGTTCACATTGGAGCTTTTTTGTTAAATTGGCATCTTTCATTCATTCATTGGGGATTCAATATAAAATCATTTCTACTATTTTCTTTGAAGACATATATCTTGGTTGTATATTTGGTTTTTTCATTGACTTCTTGAGTATATTTTGGAAACTTAGGTGATATCTAGAAAGAAGGTGTGTGTGTGTGTGTGTGTGTATGTGTGTGTATGTGTGTGTATGTGTGTGTGTGTGTGTGTGTGTGTGTGTTACTGGGGTTTGAACCCAGAGGCATTTTTTTTATTCTTTGTTTTGAAACAGTCTCACTAAGTTGGCGGAGGACCTCACTAAGTAGCTGAGGCTGGTGGCGAACCTGTGATCCTCCTGTCTCTGCCTCCCAAGTACTGGGATTACAAGCGTGTGCCACCACGCCTGGCTAAAGAAGTAGTTTTGACATAAGTATTGGTGGCACTATTTTCTTTAATATTTATTACATTGTGAATCTCTTTAAATTTGGGCTTTTGACAGCTTTTTGCAACTGAATCTTAAGTTTAAAATATTTAAATAAATGAGTTACATTTTATCTGCAAGTAGTAATTCTAATGAAATAGCACTGAAGCAGTGAGGTAAGAAAGTATATGCTTTGTTTAAGTAGGTATAATAATAAATAAGTATAAATCACCTTTTTCGCTAAACTGTCCTATCACTTAAAGCCTGTACCATAGAATTTAAGAATAAATTTCTAATGTTTAGGATTATTTTTTCTGTTTTAGAGGCATTTTTTCAATAGATCACATGTTCTTTGAGATCAGGAATTTGTCTAACAAGATGTTTAGCGCTGAGTTTTTTTAGTATGTGACTTTCTGATCATTCACCCAGTAAACAGTAAATCCATGAACTTTATCTCCCCATTTGAGTTTAAGTTTCTTGATCAGTAATATAAATATATTTCTAATGATTTACGTAAATTTTAAAATGCTCAGAGTTGGCATATATTAGTAGTTTAATCGACTAAGCTTTAGAGTCAGTCAGACTTGAGTTAAAAACTGCTAATGAATAAATATGTCACCTTAGTACTAAGTTTCATTATCTGTGTCTTAAGGTTTTTGTGAGGTCTTAAATGAGATAATATACATTAAAAAATTGCAGAGCTATGTGATCATTCTATTCTTAACATTTTGGGGAACTGCCAAATTGTTCTCCCAAGCAACTGCACCGCCATTTTGCATTCACATGAACAATGTGTGAGGGTTCAGATTTCTCCATATCTTGAGCAATATTTGTTATTCATCTTTTTTATTATAGCCATTCTAGTGGTTATAAAGTGAATTTTATTGTGTATTACCCTAATGACTGATGGTATTAGCATTTATTCATGTGCTTATTGGCTAGTTATCTGTCATCTTGGGGGAAATGTCTCTTCAGATCCTTTTCTCCTTTTAATTTGGTTATCATTTTATTATTTGGTTGTAAGAGTTCTCATATATCCAGGATTCTAGTTTTTTATTGGGTATATGATTTGCAAAAAGTTTTTCTCATTCTGAGAGTTGTCTTTTTATTTTCCTGATACTGCTCTTTGAAATACAATAGTTTTAAGTTTTGATGAATCCAGTTTATTTTATCTTTCATTGCTTGTTCTTTTGGTATCATGCCTTATAAACCATTGCCCAATCTAGGGTCTAATTTTTAACTCCTACATTTAGATCATTGATTCATTGTGAGTTAATTTTGTATATGGTGTGAGGTAGGAGTCCAGCATCTCTCATTCAAATGTGATATCCAGTTTTCCCAATACCTTTAGTTCTTTCCCAATGGGATTATTCTTTTTTTTTATGGTATTATCATCACAGAAAACAATTTTAAGGGACTTAGAAATTCTGTAGTTGTCTTTATTTAAAACAAATTTATTGTCCTTTCTTCTGAAGGCTTTCTCCTAACTATGAAGTAGAAATTGTTCTACAAATTGAATTTGACACACTGATGTTTAAGTATTGTTTGTACTATTGGTAGATTATATCTCAGAGATAGGTGAGCTAAGTATCTAACAACTATGCTTTTCCCCAAGGTGAAAGCATCTTCCTCTTTATAGAATTGATTTTATAGCACCTATTTTATTTATTTTTATTTTTTGGTACTGTAGGCTAAACCCAGGGGCATTCTACCTCTGAGTTACAATCCCAGCCCTGTTTTAATTTTTATTTCAAAACAGGGTCTCACTAAGTTGCTGAGGGTCTAGTTAAGTTGGTGAGGCTGGCCTCAAACCTGCGATCTTCTTGTCTCAGCCTCCCAAGTACTAGGATTACAGGCATGCATCACCATGCCCAAGTATAGCACCTATTTTAAAAGCACCTAAAAGTCAGAGTTTGAGAAGTTTTATAATCTGTCTAAGTCTTATATTTTGTATGCAAGTCTTTATTTTTAATTTTTCTCTTTTTTTAGAAAATTTCTTCTCTTGTTTTTGTTTTGTACTAGTACTTTTTTTTTGTTTTGTACTGGGAATTGAACCCAGGGGCATTCTACTTCTGAGCTACACCCCCAGCCCTTTTTATTTTTTTTATTTTGAAACAGGGTCTCACTAAATTGCTGAGGGCCTTCCTAAGTTGCTGAGGCTGACTCTTGTGATCTTCCTGTCTCCGCTTCCTAAGTACTGAGATTACAGGTGTGTACCACCATGCCCGGCTCTTTACTTTTCTAATATCAACAGTTAATGAGAATATTGGCACAATTGGGGGAGGAAGCAAGCAGTACATTATTAAAATGCTTTATTATGGCAGTTGGTCAGACCTTCATTTTTCTAATCAGTTTCTTAGAATACCATGAAGGATCCTCCTCCAAATGAAACAAGCTCAGCAATATTTCTTTATTTTTGCTATTCTGTTAATATCAGTTTTTATAGTCTACAAATGATGAAAATAGTTTTCTATATTTTTTTGATTGTGGCTTCTCATTAGTGTTTTGATTTTTTTCATTCAGCCTAGAGATGTTGGATAAAGTTGAGCCCCCAACTATACCAGAAGGTTATGCCATGTCTGTGGCATTTCATTGTTTGCTAGACCTTGTTCGTGGAATTACTAGCATGATTGAAGGAGAGTTAGGAGAGGTTGAAACAGAATGTCAAACCACCACTGAAGGAGCTTCTTCACCAACGCAGTCATCAGAACAGCAAGATTTACAGTCAACGTCGGACCAAACAGATAAGGAAATAGGTATATTATAACTTTGTACTTCTAATTATTATTTTGAAAATTTTGAAATTTATACAGAATTAGCATAAATAGTAGTGTTCCCATGGCATTCACCCAGATTTCCCAATTGTTAACACTTTACCGTATTTACCTTACCTCTCTATTTATATACATGTCACTATATTTTTTTCTGAACTATTTGGGAGTAAATTATAGATGTGATGCCTCATTGCTTCTCATCATGTGTATTTTCTAAAACCAATGACAGTCTACAACATACTACAGTACAATCACCAACAGAAATTAGGATCTATCCGATATTATCACCTAATTTCACATCTCATTCAAATTTTTCCAGTTGCCCCAGTGCTGTCCTGTATGGTCCAGGATCATTTGTTGAGATTAGTTGTCTCTACTTTCCATCAATGTGGAACACAATTCTTCAGTTTTTTCTTGTTTTATATGACCTTGACATTTTTGAGGAGTATAGGCCAGACAGTTGCATTTTTCTTGTGTTCCTTCATATAATTAGATTTAATTTATTCATTTTTGGCAGGATTAGTACAGAAATGTTACTGTGCTGTATTTAATGTATCGATACATTAGGGAGCATTGAATATCAATTTGTCCCATCATTGGAGATGTCTACTTTTATCCTTTGAATAATATGATGTCAGCCTGGTTTCTTCAATGTAAAGTTAAATAGGAACTTTTTGTGACAAAATACATTGAGATGTGTACTATTGAGTACTTTCTTTCTCCCACTTATTATTATTATTATTGTTTTTTTTTTTTGCGGTACCGGGGGTTGAACCCAGAGGCATTCTACCTCCGCGCTACACCCCCGGCCCTATTTTTTATACTTTATTTTGACACCGGGTCTCACGAAGTTGCAGAGGGCCTTACTAAGTAGAGAGAGGGAGAGAGACAGAGAGAGAGCTGAGGCTGGCCGCGAACCCGGATCCTCCGGTCTCCGCCTCCCAAAGTACTGGGATTACAAGCGTGCGCCACCAC
>PVJS01025343.1:0-27938 GCA_004027185.1 Glis glis
AAAAAAAAAAAAAAAAGAAATAGAGAATAAAAAAACAATACAAAGAATCAACAAAACAAGAAGCTGGTTATTTGAGAAGATTAACAAGATTAACAAACCACTAGCTAACCTAACCAAAAGAAGGAGAGAATCAACCCAAATTACCAAAATCAGAAATGAAAAAGGGGACATCATCACAAGTAGTGGAGAAATCCAAAGGATCATAAGAACCTACTTTCAAAACTTATATTCCAATAAAATGGAAAACATGGAAGAATTCTAAAGATTTCTAGACACATACAACCTACCTAAATTGAACTAAGAGGATATAGGAAACCTGAATCAACCAATAGCAGGCACAGAGATAGAAACAACAATAAAAAGTATGCCGTCAAATAAAAGCCCAGGTCCAGATGGTTTTCCAGGTGAATTCTACAAAATCTTTACAGAAGAACTAAAACCAATACTTCACAAGCTATTCCGTGAAATTGAAAGAGATGGAATTCTTCCAAATTCCTTTTATGAGACCAACATCACATTAATACCAAAGCCAAATAAAGATACCTCAAGAAAAGAGAATTGTAGACCAATATCATTAATGAACATAGACACAAAAATTCTAAATAAAATTCTAGCCATGCACATTCAAAACCATATTGAGAAAATCATATACCATGACCAAGTTCGTTTCATCCCAGGAAAGCAAGGCTGGTTCAACATACGCAAAACAATACACGTTATTTACCATATAAATCGAACTAAAACCAAGAATCACATGATCATTTCAATAGACGTTGAAAAAGCATTTGACAAAATTCAACACCCATTCACGTTAATAACTGTACAGAAAATTGGAATAGAAGGAACATACCTCAACATCATTAAGTCAATATATAAGAAACCCAAAGCCAACATCATATTGAATGGGGGAAAACTTCTGGAATTCCCCTTAAAAACAGGAACAAGACAAGGATGCCCACTATCACCACTTCTTTTCAATACAGTCCTTGAAACTCTTGCCAGAGCAATAAGACAAGAGAAGGATATCAAAGGAATTCAAATTGGAAAAGAATTAGAATTATCTTTATTTGCAGATGATATGACCCTGTATCTAGAAGACCCAGAGAACTCAACCAAAAATCTACTAGAGCTGATTAACAAATTCAGCAAAGTAGCTGGATACAAGCTCAACCTAAAAAAAAAATCAGTAGCTTTCATATATGCCAACCATGAATCCACTGAGAAAGAAATCCAGAAAACAATTCCATTCACAATAACTTCAAAACCAATCAAGTACCTAGGAATAAACTTAACCAAAGAGGTAAAAGACCTCTACAATGAAAACTATAGAACATTGAAGAAATAAATCAAAGATCTTAGAAGATGGAAAGATCTCCCCTGCTCTTGGATAGGCAGAATAAATATTATCAAAATGGCTATTCTGCCAAAAATGATCTACAGAGTCAATGCAATCCCTATCAAAATACCAACATCATTTTTCACAGATCCAGAAAAATCAGTCATTAATTTTATATGGAGAAACAAAAGACCCAGAATAGCCGAAGCAATTCTCAGCAATAAGAACCATGCAGGAGTCATAAAAATTCCTGACTTCAAATTGTACTACAGAACTATAGTAATAAAATCAGCATGGTATTGGCACAAAAACAGACACATAGACCAGTGGAACAGAATAGAAGATACAGAAACAAGTTCACACTCTTATAGTCAATTGATTTTCAACAAAGGGGTTGAACACATATGTTGGAGAAAGGACAGTCTTTTCAACAAATGGTATTGGGAAAACTGGTTATCTACCTGTAGAAAAATGGAACTAAATCCTTACCTCTCACCCTGCACAATAGTCAACTAGAGATGGATCAAAGACCTGGAAGTTAGACCAGAGTCTGTGAAATTACTAGTAGAAGGCATAGGTTCAACACTCCAACATATAGGCACAGGTAGAAACTTCCTCAACAAGACCTCCAAAGCACAGGAAATTAAAACAAGAATTAATAAGTGGGATAGCATTAAACTACAAAGCTTCTGCTCATCAAAGGAAACCATCAAGAGCCTAAAGAGAAAGTCTATGGAATGGGAGAAGATCTTTGCAAGCTATCCCTCTGACAGAGGTCTAATATCTAGGGTATACAAAGAACTTAAAAGGCTTTACACTAAGAAAACAAATAATCCGACCAAAAAGTGGGCAACTGAAATGAATAGACACTTCACAAAAGAATAGATACAAATGGCCAATAGATACATAAAAAATGTTCAACATCATTAGCAATCAGGGTGATGCAAATCAAAACTACTCTAAGATGTCATCTAATCCCAATTAGAATGGCAATCATTAAGAAGGCAAACAACAATGTTGGCGAGGATGTGGGGAAATTGGAACTCTTCTACACTGTTGGTGGGATTGAAAACTAGTTCAACCACTATGGAGATCAGTATGGAAATTCCTCAGAAAACTGGGAGTGGATCCACCATATGATCCAACTATACCACGCCTGGGTATCATACCAAAGGGATTGAAACCAGAAAACTACAGTAATATATGCATACCCATGTCCATAGCAGCACAACTCACAGTGGCCAAATTATGGAACCAACCTAGGTGTCCATCAACAGATGAGTGGATTACAAAATTGTGGGAAATACACACAATGGAATTCTACTCAGCAATAAATAAGAACAAAATAACATCATTTGCAAGAAAATGGAAGGATCTGGAGAACACTATGTTAAGTGAGATCAGTCAATCACAATAAAAGAAGGGACATATGTTTTCATTAATATGTGCAACCTAGGGAGTAGTGGGGGCACACAAGGGACTCCAGTGGATAATGGAGAACCCTCAGTGGGGCAAAGGAAGTGGTACAAGGGAAGGGGAAGGGCAAGAAAGGAGCGAATCAGTGGAATTACTATCATAAACAATATATACATGTGAGAATATACCAACATCATTCTTGGTACTTCATTTAGGTGAGGGGAGGGGAGGACACTAAGAGCTGTGTGAATGTATGTTAACATCAAATAGATATTCATTGTGATGTGAGACTCCAATGCACCAATAAAAGCACGTTAAAAAAAATAAAGAGCCGGGCGTGGTGGCGCATGCCTGTAATCCCAGTACTTGGGAGGCAGAGCCCGGAGGATCCGGGTTCGCGGTCAGCCTCAGCTACTCAGTGAGGCCCTCTGCAACTTCATGAGACCCAGTATCAAAATAAAGTACAAAAAAATAGGGCTGGGGTGTAGCTCGGAGGTAGAACACCCCTGGGTTCAATCCCTGGTACCGCAAAAAAAAAAAAAAATTAAAATAAAAAAAAATAAAGAACACTATAAACCAAATGGATCTAATAGACATATACAGAATATTACAACCAAAAGCAGTTGAATACACATTCTTAGCTGCTCATGGAAGCTTTTCCAAAATAGACCATATTCTTGGCCACAAAGCAAGTACCAGCAAATTCAAAAAGTGTAATATAATTCCTTGCATCTTTTCAGATCATAATGGAATGAAAGTAGAAATCAAGAACAGAAAGACCCAATGAATTTACATAAATACATGGAGACTGAATGATACACTTTTGGATGAAGACTAGATCATAGAAGAAATAAGAGAATTTTTTAAATTCCTAGAATTAAAATAGAGACACAACATATCAAAATCTACAGGATATTGTGAAGACAGTTTTAAGAGGAAAATTTAGAGCATCGAGTGCCCGTATAGAAAAGCAGAAAGTCACCAAATAATCTAATGGTATAAGTGAAGACCGTCAATAAACAGGAACAGACTAATCCCAAAGACAGTAGAAGGCAGGAAATAATTAATATGAGAGAAGAAATCAATGAAATAGAGAAGAAAAATTCAAAAGATCAATAAAACAAAAAGCTATATTTAAATATTTTTTTCTTTTCTGTGGTACTGGGGATTGAACTCAGAGGCATTCTACCTCTGAGCTATACCTCCAGCCCTATTTTTTATTTTTTACTTTAAAACAGGGTCTTACAAAGTTGCAAAGGGCCTTGTGAGGTTCCTGAGGCTGGCCTCGAACTTATGATCCACCTCTCTCAGCCTCCCAAGTACTGGGATTACAGGCGTACAGCAGCACACCCAGCTAAAAAGCTATTTTTTTTAAACCTTAAATGTAATCTTGAATGAAAGGTCATATGCATTATAGAAAAAACATAAATTAAGAGTGATATGGAGAGGGGCTATATGTGCTTTCTTAAGAATGCCACATCTCTTTTTCATGGTGCCATGTAAGACAATCAGCTGCCCCAACATGAAGCTGAATGTCTCCTTCCCAGCCACTAGCTGCCAGAAACTCATTGAAGTAGATGATAGGCGCAAACTTCATACTTTTTACGAGAAGCATATGGCCACAGAAGTTGCTGCTGATGCTCTGTGTGAAGAATGGAAGGGTTATGTGGTCCGAATCAGTGATGGTAATGACATACAAGGTTTCCCCATGAATCAGAGTGTCTTGAACCACAGCCATGTTCACCTACTACTGAGTAAGGGGTATTCCTGTTATAGACCAAGGAATACTGGAGAGAGAAATCACAAATCTATTTGGGGTTACATTGTGAATGCCAATCTGAATGTTCTCAGCTTGGTTATTGTAAAAAGAGGAGAGAAGTATATTCCTGGGCTGGTGGATATCACTGTGCCTTGTCACCTGCAGCCCAAAAGAGCTAAGAGAATCTGCAAACTTTTCAATCTTTCCAAAGAAATGATGTCCACCAATATGTTGTCCGAAAGCCCTTAAACAAGGAAGGTAAGAAACTCAGGACCAAAGCACCCAGGAGTCAGCATCTTTTTACTCCACATGTCCTGCAACATGAATGCCAGAATATTGCTCTGAAGAAACAGTGTACTATGAAAAATAAGAAGCTGCAAAATATGCTAAACTTTAGCCAAGAGAATGGAGGAAGGAAAAGAAAAATGACAGGAACAGATTGCCAAGAGACACAGGCTGTCCTCCCTGAGAACTTCCACTTCTAAGTCTGAGTCCAGTCAAAAATAAGAATTTTTCAGTGTAACAAACAAATAAGATCAGACCTCAAAAAAAGAGAATTCCACATCTTTTATCATACAGGTTTCAAGTACTTTTTGGCTATATCTTATAAGCATTTTAAAAGAACAGAAGCTACATCAACTAAAGAACAACCAGTAAATATAATTTGTTCTTCATGAACACAATAATGTTAACAACAATGGTTAAAATAGCTTCCCTCATAAAGGCAAAATACTAATCTTTATTTACAAATCTGTAGGCAAATGTGCAAGAGCCAAACAATGTATAGCACAGAAACAAGAAAAGGTGTTGTAAATCTAATTATTATGATAGGTTTTTCTAATATACACAATTGTCAACAATTTATTATAAAAACCTACATATACAATTAATAAATATTTGATCAAAAGTCTTTTACTACTGTGACAATATTTAATCATTTTTACAATAGGTCTGATGGTCCATTTCAATTAAATCTGTTCTCAGATCCATCACATTTCTTTGTGAATTTCATTTACCACACAGGCAAGTTGCTTAATTTTTTCTTCCATTGCTTTTTTGTTGTTCTTGCATGTTTCTTTCGGAAGTTCGTGCATTTCTTCTTTGACTCAATGAACCTTTAAATTTGCAAAATCAATAGCTTTCTGCTTTTCACGTGCCAGCCTGATGAGCTTCAACAATTGCATCAACTTGTTTTTAAAGGCACCGTCCATACTATGAAGCCTGTATTTTGCATCTTTTTTGTAGTTCAATACTTTTGCCTCTTTCTGCTTTAAGTCTGCTTTCCTTGTTTTCAAGTTTTTCTCTTACTTGTGTTTCAAGATGACTTAGAATTTCTCCCTTATCATGCATGCCACTTCTGATTAAGTGTACTGTAAGCTTTTCTAATTTCTTCAAGTTCTAATTCCTTTGTTTTCAACTGTTGTTTTAGTTTTTCCTTTCTTTCATTGTGAATTTTATTTCAATTTCTCAATTTTATTATCCAGTTGTGAACATTTTTCATTAAGTTGTTCTTGAGTACATTTTTTTCCTTCAGTGTTCTTTTCTTGTATTTTGATTTGTTCATCTTTTTCTTGTAAGCAATCTTTCAATTTTCTAACAGTTTCAGTTTGGTCTTCTGTGATTTTTCTCTTTATTCATAATGCGTCACCATCACTTTCATTTGCCTTTCTCAGAGATTCATTCTCTCTACATAAATTTTCAATTAGGGCCTCCAATTTTCCATGATTTGGGTCTAGAGGTTACCCCCATTGTGCCAATTTAATGTCCCCATACTTCTCTTTCTCTCCTTAAATCATAAATTAGTATTCTTTAGCTGCTAACTCAGAAATAAAATGGACTTTTTCATGCTTGAGAAGTTCTATTTGAATGCTCTTCTGTTTGTCATCTTCAATCAGCATTTCAAAAGTGTTGATTTGATTCTGTAAATTTGCTGCTGTTTCCTGTTTTAACTTGGAGACTTCAGTGAGTTTTGTTTTTTGTTCCTTTGCCATACAGGTTAGATCTGTAAAGAGGAAGACTCATTTTCTTTTCATTGAGCACAAACAAGAGCATATATGCTCTTGGCTAACGACAAAAATCTGTTTTCAAGACAATAAACAAGATCAATAAACCCTTCAACCAATCTAACCAAAAGAAAGAGAGAATCAACCCAAATTACTAAAATAAGAAATGAAATAGGAGACATCACCACAGACAGTTGGGAAATCCAGAGGATCTATTTCAAAACTATTTTGAAAATTTAGGAAACTGTTTTGAATATTTATACTCCAATAAACTGGAAAAAAAGAAGAAATTGACAAATTTCTAGACACATACAATCTGCCTAAACTGAACCAAAAGGATATAGAAAACCTAAACCAACCAATAGCAAGCAAAGAGATAGAAACAACAATAAAAAACCTTCCACCAGAGAAAGTCCAGGTCCACACAAATTCCCAGCTGAATTCTATAAGACCTTTATAGAAGAACTAAACCAAATCCTTTAAAAATTATTCCATGAAATAGATGTAGAATTCTTACAAACTTATTCTATGAAGTCAGTATCACCTTAATACCAAAACCAAATAAACATACCTCAAGAAAAGAAAGTTACAGACCAATGACCTTGATGAATGTAGATGCAAAAATTCTAAACAAAATACAGGTGATACACATTCAAAACCATATCAAAATTTTATACCATGACCAAGTTGGTTTCATTCCAGGAATACAAGACTGGTTCAACATATGCAAATCAATTCATGTAATTCACCAAATAAATAGAACAAAAAAATAGACAAAAGTCACATGATTGTCTCAATAGATGCTGAAAAAGCATTTGACAAAATTCAGCACCCTTTGATGTTTAAAACACTGCAGAAAATTGGAATAGAAAGAACTTACCTCAACATGATAAAGGCAATATACAAAAAACCCAAAGCTAATATCATATTGAAAGGGGGAACACTACATGAATTCCCTTTAAAATCAGGAACAAGATAAGGATGCCCACTTCACCAGTCCTTTTCAATATAGCATTCAAAACTCTAGGCCAAGCAATAAGGCAAGAGAAGGAAATCAAAGGAACACAAATAAGAAAAGAAGAACTGAAATTATCTCTATTTGTAAATGACATGATCCCATACTTAGAAAACCCCCCCCAAAAAAAACTCAACCAAAAGACTTCTAGAGCTGATTAACAAATTTGGCCAAGTAGTAGGATACAAAATCAATCTACAAAAATCATTAGCTTTTCTATATGCCAACCATGAATCCACTGAAAAAGAAGTCCAGAAAACAATTCCATTCACATTACCTCAAAAACAATAAAATACCTAGGAAAAATCTAAGGAGGTAAAAGATCTCTACAATGAGCATTATAAACACTAAAGAAAGAAATTGAAGATCTTAGAAGGTGGAAAGACCTCATGTGCTCTTGGATAGGCAGAATAAATATTATCAAGATGGCCATTCTACCAAAACTGATCCACAGATTAAATTCATCCCTATAAAAATACCAGTATCATTCTTCACAGACCTAGAAAAATCAGTCCTAAAATTCATATGAAAAAACAAAAGACACAGAATAGCCAAAGCAATTCTCAGCAAAAAGAACCATGCAGGAAACATCACAATTCCTGACTTCAAATTATACTACAGGGCTACAGCAATAAAAACAGCATGGTATTGGCACAGAAACAGACACATAGGCCAATGTAACAAAATATAAGATACAAAAACAAATCCACACACTTAAGGCCAATTAATTTTTGACAATGGTGCCAAAACATATGCTGTAGAAAAGACAGCCTTTTCAACAAATGGTGTTGGGGAAACTAGTTATCCATTTGTTAAAAAAAAAAAAACATGGAATTAAACCCCAACCTCTCACCCTGCACAAGAGTCAACTAAAGACGGATCAAAGATCTGGAAATTAAACCAGAGACTGAAATTACTAGAGGAGGGCATAGGTCCAACACTCCAACATATAGGTACTGGTTGAGACTTCCTCAATAAGACCTCCAAAGCTCAGGAAATTAAAACAAGAATTAATGAATGGGATGGCATTAAATTTAAGTTTCTGTGCAGCAAAGGAAACCATCAAGAGTCTAAAGAGAGAGCCTACAGAATGGGAGAAGATCTTTGCCAGCTACTCCTCTGATAGGGGACTAATATCTAGAATATACAAAGAACTTAAAAGACTTAAAACTGAAAAAACAAATCACCCAATCAAAAAATGGGCAATTGAACTAAATAGACACTTCACAAAAAAAAAGAATACAAAGGCCTAGTAAATGCATTTTTAAAATGTTCAACATCATTAGCAACCAGGGAGATGCAAATCAAAACTACCCTGAGATTCCATCTAACCCCAATTAGAATGGCAATCATCAAGAATACAAACAACAATAAATGCTGGTGAGGGTGTGATGAAATAGGAACTCTTCTACACTGTTGGTGGGATTGCAAATTAGTGCAGCCAGTATGGAGATGTGTGTAGAAATTCCTCAGAAAACTGGGAATGGATCCATCATACAATCCAGCTATACCACTCCTGGGTATCTTTCCTAAGGAACTGAAGTCCAAATATTATAGTGATACATGCATATCCATGTTTATAGCAGCACAATTCATAATATCCAAATTATGGAACCAACTCAGGTGTCCATCAACAGATGAATGGATTACAAAATTATGGATTAATGGATTACAAAATTATGGGACATACACACAGTGGAATTCTACTCAGCCATGAAGAAGAACAAAATTATGTCATTTTCAGGAAATGGATGGACCTGGAGAACAATTATGTTAAGTGAAATTAGCCAGTCACAGAAAGTGAAGGGTCATATGTTTTCTTTCATATGTGGAAGCTAGAGAGTAATCCGGATACCAGAGGGACTTTAGATAAAGGAGGAGAAACTCCAGTGGAGCAATGGATGGGGTCCAGGTTGTGTGGGGAGAATTAATGAAGGAAACACTTCCATTGCTGTTAGGTATATATGTGAAATTTTCATTACCAATCTCAATATCATGTATGGGGAAGGGGAGGGAGAGGGGAAGGAGTTGGGGGTAAACACCAAATGCTGTGTGTATGTATGTCCCTATCACTCTGAACTACTTTATGATGTTAGACTATAATGCACCAATAAAAGTATATTTAAAAAATATAAAGTGCTGGGAGTATATCTTGGAAGTAGAACACCCCAAGTTTCAATCTCCAGTACAAAAATATAATAAGCCTGGCGTGGTGGCACATGCTTGTAATCCCAGTACTTGGGAGGCTGAGACAGGAGGATCACAGGTTCGCAGCCAGCCTCAGCTACTTAGTGAGGCCCTCCACAACTTAGTGAGCCCCTGTTTCAAAATAAAGAATAAAAATAGGGCTGGGGGTATAGCTTGGAGGTAGAATCCCCCGGGTTCAATCCCCAGTACCGCCAAAGAAAAAAAAAGAAGAACAAAAAATAGGGCTGGGGATGTAGCTCAGAGGTAGAATGCCTCTGGATTCAATCCCCAGTACTGAAAAAAATAAAATAAAATAATATAAAATAAAATAAAATATAAAATAAAATAAAAAATGTCTTTGTACTGAAAAGGCTACATTCTAACATGAAATATAAACATTTAAGTCATCATATAGTCTACATTCTAACATGAACATTAAACATATATAGAAGGTAACATATATAGAAGTAATACATTACAAAAAGACAAGGATTTTACCTAAAGCTCCAATGAGTGGTGTGGGATAGCTATGTTTACATAAGTGGTACAGACTAAACACTTGTGAATTGTACTTATATACAACCTATACATGATGTATAATTTTTCTTGCTTTATTATATCACAAAATTCTAATACTTATAACTTTTTGAGAGTCATACTATTGATGAAACATTCCTAAAAGTGTTTAGAAGCAAGGTTAAAATTTTTACTAAGGTACTTTATTTTTCCAACATTTTTCTATGATACATTTTCTTCCTTTTTGATTTTCCTTATAATGATAATTCTCTGTTGTTTTTGAAGTAATTCAATTGAATATTTATATATGAGAATTTTTTTGCTGTACTGGGGATTGAACCCAGGGGTATTCTACCTCCGAGTTACACCCGCAGCCCTATTTTTATCCTTTATTTTGAAGCAGGGTCTCACTAAGTTGTGGAGGGGCTCACTAAATAGCTGAGGCTGGCCACGCACCTGCGATCCTCCTGTCTCAGCCTCCCAAGTACTGGGATTACAAACGTGCACCACCATGCCCAACTGCTAATTATTTTTTAAATAATTTTTGTTTGTATGTTTGTGTGAAATTGGATCATGGAAAACCAGGCTGCTTCAGAGAAAAAGGAAACGATGATTCTGAAGATACTGTGTGTTGACTGAAGGGATATAAAAGAGACCTAACTCTTAGAACCAGATAACAATTAACCAAGACAATACATCACATCTACTTGATGACAAACATTACAAAGGGTTGCACACTTTTACAAATCCAATTATATATGTAAAATACATTCTAGTGAGATAGCCATTACTATGCCACATTTACAGAAAACACAAACAAAATTCAAATATTCAAGTTTTCTAAATAAAATTTTAGTTACCATCTTGTAGAGTTGGGTTTTTTTTTTAGATCTTTGGCCCCAACATTAATTTTAGTTATATCAGTAGGCTAAAATGAAGCTGTATAATTATCAACCTGCTGTGAAAACAAAATTTGATAATATATTGGGAAAGTGTGTATGTGTAAGTAAATGTGAAAATATTGCAAACTGACCATCCCTCTAATTTTGAATTTCACAGGATAGGATAATTTGAATATCCCTGATACAATTTGGATATTTATACTGTGGTTTTTAGCTCTGGAGATAAGACTGTGGATTTGGACATAACTGAATGTTTTTCATGGTGAAGAACATCTGTTTCACACAATTTTACCTTATTTCTAAGGTTAACTATTTTGGCCTGAGATCAAAGCTAATTAAAGTCTAGGGACTTTCTCCCCCTGGGTCATTTACTGAAAAGGTTTCTAGACCCTTAATGACAAATTACTAAGCAATCTGCCAAGTTAGATCTTAGCTGGTATACAAATCTGTTTTTAATCTTCACAGTAGTATAGAATCATAGTTACTGGGCTTACCTCAAAAAATATATGATTTTCCATTTACATCTAGCCAACTTCATTCATTTTTCTATGTAAAAACAGCCTAATGCTGCATAGTGAGAAGCTACATCTGATCACAGAAAATCTAGATGTCAGCATTTCTTTTTTAAAGAAGAAAAATAGCTTATTTCTTTTCTAAAAAGGAAAATATCTTTATTAGAAAAATGAAAATGATAATGTGCTAACTTCAACAACTAGATTATACAAGAAAGGATCTGCAAATTCCCTTTCTCGTGTCCTCCAAGACGTGAACCACATTTATATGCACCTTGTTCTTTCCTCAGACCTCTAAGTTCAGCCTGGCGTTGAGCAGAGACATGGCTTACAACCCGTCAAATTATTCCTGAGCTCCAGACAAGATGCTGCGTCTGAAACAAGCAAGACCAAGTCCGTAATGCATACATCCTGCATTAAGTTGTCCTCACATAACCATTATTCCTAGAAAATCATATTTCCAAGTCTCAACAGCAAGTTAACAGCCAAATGAGATTCCATGTAAGTCCTCACATATCGAATGCCACTATTTCTAAGAGGCAGAGGTGACTGGAGAAAAATAGAATTTAAGGTAGATATCAAACTTGGGAAAAGCACATTATATATCTTGCCACATCATGGTAATTCTATAGAAAATTTATGCAGCTAATGTTAATTCTAACAGATGTCAGACTTTGATGGTTATACTTGTAATAGGAAAAGAAGATATGTGACAGTCTTAGATATGTATTTGGTAGGCTTCTCGGAATTCAGGGTTAGGGGAAAGCTGTAAGGAGTCAGTATTTCTGTTTGACTATCTGCACGAGTTATATCAATTAAATATGGTGTAATAAATACTCTGATCAACTTTATAATATGCAGCAGGTGCCATCATGTGCCTAATCTTGGTAACTGGGTAAAACAATCCTTTGAATTTATCCTTCCATTTTTAGAAACCCATTTTTTTACTGAGCTATGATCTGATGAGTTTATTTCAAACTGTCTTGTATGTACTCACAGACACAACCTCATATCATGCTAACAATAAGAGCACATTGATATAGATATAATCTGGAAGACTTTTTAAAAGATCCGTAAAATCCTATGGGATAACATGTATAACATTACACTCCTCATTTTAAATAGATCTGTCTTTTTATATTAAGGAAATAATGAAGATATTTTAAAAGCTGGCCTTCAATAAATATTTATTCAATTGAATTAAATAATGAAATGTGTTTTATTTTGTGGCAACAATTTAATAAATAAGTTAGAATTTTTTACAGTGACAATTCATATTTTGAGTACAAAGAATATTTTCAGTGATCTGGTTTTGTTTATGATCCACAGGTTTTTCTTCCCTAAAAATAACACACAGTTTGTTTCAGTCAGCTGGTTTATTGTTTAGTATAAAAAACTAAGTAAATGTTTAAAAACAATGATTACTACATTAAAACATGAATGAATTAAACACATTTTATGCTTTTTATTTATTATAGTTTTTAATGTTTAAACAGTAGCTCTTCTCCATAATCTGTGTTTTTTAACTCTTTACCTCTTTATTCTCAAAGTTATAAGCTTGTAACTGATGAATGTAAAGTTTTAAAAGTATGCAGTTATAAACTCATAATATTGATGAAATTATGGCTTATATAATGAAAGGGTATACACCTGGAGAAAATCGCAGACCATGGCAGCTGTAATGACACTGATGATCAGAATCTGGACAATTTTTGTGTACGTGGTTCAGAGTCTCACACTCACCTTACAGTTGAGATCCTTCAATTATTTTATATACTTTTATTGGTGCATGATAGTCCCACATCATAATGTAAATCACAGTGATAGTGACACACATGCACACAGCAGTTGGTGGGCTTTCCCCAATTATTTTTATTCTAGAAAAACAAATCAGGTCCTTATAGCTGACAGATGTGTTCTACACGATCAATAGGAAGAGTTATTAGCTCAGTGGAGGAAATGCCAGGCCAAAAAAGTGGCATAATATAAATGAACAGCTAAGAATTCTGTGAGATTATACAAGATGAGAAAATAGCACACTTTCAGTTATATGGTTCAAAATGTTTAAATAAAAATATGTGAAGGAGCCCTAGTTTGTTTCCCATTTGGTTTTCTACTTACTTATGCAATGTGACTTTCACCAAAAATTGGCCTGTGTTTCTGACCAGGAGTAGAATATTGTTGAATCAAGTCTTCATATTTACATAAGTAAATACATATTTGCATAAGTATGCATATTTATACACAAATGTATATATTTACATAAGTAAATATGAATCTCAAAACAACTCTTACCTAACTCTCCAGTCTTCTCTTACTCAGAAGTTAGCATTCTCCTCTGTGTTGGTATAACATTCATTTCATATCTTAACTCAGTGTTTTTTGAAGATATAGACCATATCCTAATTAATCTTTGGTCTCATTTTAGCTCCCAGTAGAATATGTGTAAAATATAGTGAGTATTCAGCAAATGTAACATGGAAATGAATGGCAGTAAAGACTTTTCAAGAACATTTTAATTGTGACTCTCTGAAATAGCGCAAATTTAACTTCCAATGGAATTAGTGGTTGCTGTTCATTAGTGACAGAATACTTAATTATTAGCTGTGTTTTATATTTCACCAGACTAATGACTAAATAACAGCAACAGTTTTTCTTCTTAACTGATATTTTTGTCACAAATATAATTTGAATAAAAACATCCTTAAAAGAACCATCAGTTTTAGCCAGAGGGTGATATTGGTTTATATTATAAAATTTCCTGTTCTAATAATAGAGAACAGAATGTCCAAGTCTTTTGACATATGTGCTTCTTTAGTCCTTTTCTAATAGGAAATACCAATGAATATGGAAGCTTCTACATGTGCAACACTGTCTTACTCAGGTTCAAGTGAGAACCCCATTTTTTCAGCAAGACAGCATGGAGAGGAATGGCTTTAACTTTCACTAGGAATGCAATTCATTGAAGGAACTCGTCACATACTCTCCTTGAAAAAGTGCTGAACTCCATGGCGTTTGTGCCATCTTATGGTTAGTAGGTTTATACTCCTTTGACCTTATTGTGCTTTAGATAAGTAAAACATAATCCTAGCACTCAAAATATTAAAAGTTGTTTCAGGAGGGATATGGGTATACAGAAAAAACTGTAATAAAGTTATATATAGTACCAGTCACTCTCCTAAGTAGTTTATATGTAGTAACTCGTCTAAAACTCACAGCTACCCTGTGAAGTTGCTTGTTTAATCTCCCTACTTTAAAGACGAGGAGAGAAACAGTGAATGATGGGGCTGGTATTTGAAAGGGGTAGTATAATTCCTGATGTGTGCTCTTACCCTTGCTACATAGTCTCTCAGCTATGCTAATAAAAATGGCATGTGTCATGCCATTAAGGGAGTGTAGGAGACTAGGCAGGGATACTCTCCTTAGAATCTCACAAGGTTTTATTTGAATAAGCCCTGAAGAAGCTCCAGTAATAGAAATGAGATACATAAACCTGAGCAAAAATAAAAGCAAAGGTGAAGATGTGTGACTGTGCAAGAAATATGGGGAAACCACAAGAATATTCACTTGACTGGAGTTTGAGATTTTAGATTTATAATTCTAGAAGGTAGGCTCATAATTTATGGTATTCTTCAATTTAAGAAAAGAAAGAAAAACAATTCTACAGAGGCTAAGAGGCAAGGAAGTTGATCATTGTTTTCAATATTCTCTATTTAATAAAAGTTTAGGCAATTGTTCAGCAATATATGGTAAATATCTCTGGTGAGATGATGGCAAATGCTGTCTGAGAGGTTAGCGTTGAGGAGAATGTTGTAAATGTCTAATTTGCAGATTGAGATAAGACCTGTCCTGAATATCAGTGGTTCTAATCCATTTTATTTGTTCCCAACCCGGTTACATTTCTTAGAGAGGCAGGTACATGGGAATGGATCAACTGATTTTATCCTTGTGGGACTCTTTCCTGAGTTTCAGCATTCCATTATCCTCAACAATGTGATCATCTTTATCTACATCCTTGCCTTCCTGGGAAACCTACTTCTGATTGTCTTGATTTGGGGAGATTCTCGGCTCCATACACCCATGTACATTCTCCTCAGTCAGCTCTCCCTCATTGACTTGACATTAACCTCCACCATCGTCCCAAAGATGGCCTCGGACTTTTTTACAGGGGAAAGGACCATATCATGGATTGGCTGTGGAATACAAAGTTTCTTTTTCCTGATGTTGGGAATGTCAGAATGCCTCATCTTGACCCTCATGGCTTATGATCGCTATGTGGCCGTCTGCAACCCACTGCGTTATACCACCATCATGAGCCCCAGAATCTGTCTGCACATGGTTGCTGGATGTTGGGTCGGAGGGTCTTCAAGTTCATTTATTCATACAGTTTACCCTATGCATTTTCCCATCTGTGGGTCAAGGGTGATCCAACACTTCTTCTGTGAGGTGCCAGTCCTCATTAAGCTGTCCTGTGAAGACACGTCAGTGTATCAGCTGGTGGTGGTGGTGACAAGCATCGTGCTGCTTGTTGTCCCTTTTAGTCTCATCACAGTTTCATATACTCTCATCTTTCTCACTGTCTCCCATATGAACTCCGTCAAGGGCAGAAGAAAAGCTCTGGCCACCTGCTCTTCCCATCTAACAGTAGTGAGTCTCTTCTTTGGCCCAAACATATTCATCTACATGACGTTCACTTCCTCTCATCGTCCAGAACAGGACCAGGCACTCTCTGTTTTCAGCAACATCCTCACTCCCATGCTAAACCCCCTCATCTACAGCCTGAGGAACAAGGAGGTGGTGGGAGCCCTCAGGAAGCTGGCTGGGAGATACGTTGTTTTTAGTAGATGAATAATCCCTTCATTTGTGAAAATGTCATGCTCATCACCACAGGCAAAATACAGATCAAAGTTTGAAGACCAAATGAGTATTGTTTGGTTTTAGAAAACCAAGACAACTGTAACTTTTATAATATAAATGGAACTTTTCAGATATTTTCCTGACCTTCAGTGAAGATTGATAGGTTTTTATTGTAAATATCATTGGGCCATGATTAAGTTAAAATATTAATACAATTCTTTATTGATTGTTAAAATTATATTTAGCCTGAAATCTCAGAGGTTATTAGAAATTCCTAAAAATGAAATAATAACTCGTGGTTGGTTCTCAGCATGAGCATAGCTTTCTTGCCTCTGCTTGATATTGAGAGTAGGAAGATTATTTGAAAGCTAAAGTCAAATATTAAAATTAACTGAAAATAGGTGAATTCCAAAGTCAAATATGAACATTAACTGGCATCTTTTGTAATGCAAGATGTTAGGGAAAGAGCTTGTTAAACTACCAGATTATAAATTATGTTTATTTAATATAACTTCATACCCTTCAGTACAAACATTTTATTGTATATTCACCTCTTATAATTAGTTGTTATAATCTCCATATATATCACTAGCACACTGAACAGCTGGAATTCATTGTGTTTAATCAAATAAATGCATCCCAGGACTTGGGAGGCTGAGACCGGAGGATCACAGGTTCACGGCCAGCCTCAGCCACTTAGTGAGGCCCTCTGCAACTTAATGAGACCCTGTTTCAATATAAAGAATAAAAAATAGGGCTGAGGGTGTAGCTCAGAGGTAGAATGCCCCTGGGTTCAACCCCCAGTACTGCAAAAAATAGTATACATTTATTTATATGTCTTCCTTTGGCAAATATTTCAGGTTCTTTGTCCATTTAAAAATTGTGTTTATTTATTTTATTTATTAAGTTATTTATTTTTCTGTTCTAGAGTTATTTGAGTTATACCATTCTGCAGGTTGTACTTTCAGTTTGTTGATTATCTCCTTTGCTTTGAAGAACCTTTATGTTTGATTTAATCCCATTTGTCTATTTTTGCTTTGTTGCCTATGCTTTGGGAGTGGTATTCAAAAAATCTTGGTGATAGTGTCAATTGAATTATTTACTTGTGTTATTGTGTCTTTCATTCAGACTCTCCGTTTCTTGTTTAGAATATCAATTTCCTTATTGATATGTTGTTTCATACCTATATATTGTAGGGCCCTAGAGAGCCCTAACAAGAGTGACTCCATGTTCGACCTGGTCTGGAATTCCCCTCAGGCCCAGAACAACCAATCAGTGAAAAGAGCACATAGCACAACCCCTGAAGCATGAACTAATATCCTGCTTACCTAACCCCAACATCCTGGAAGTGTTGGGCCATGTTCCAAACATAACGTACCTTCCTAACTCGAAGTTGGGCCATGTTCCAGACATAATGTACCTTCCTAACTCGAGCCAATCAAAAGTTAACACAACTCCTGCTTACTTCAGACTTGCGGTTTTGTCAGCACCCCATTGGCTGTAACTTAGGCAACGAGCTCCCCCCATCCCCGACCACCTGCGTTTGGTTTTTGCCTTTAAAAACTCTGTGTGAAACTAGTTCGGGGTCACAGCTCCTAACTTTGTGTTGAACTGCATTCCTAGCCTGGCTAGCTTGTTTTAATCGCGGCTGAATAAATCAACCCTCCAAATCCAGTCAGACTCTTCTTCTTCCTTGTGACACCGGACCGGGCATAACAATATTTTCTCTGATTTCATTTTAAGCTCTTTGATTATATCAGTTCTCAAAATTCTGAAGTGAATCTGATCGTGTTAAGTCCCATCCAGAGGGCACAGTACTGGGGTGGTGGATGGTGACCTGGTGTTGAGGGTGTTGTCTCCTCTATATCTGCAGCCTTTTTAGCCTAGAGTGGTCAAACCAGTAAGGGAAACCTTTTAATATTGCAGCAGTATGGGTGGTCAGTGTAACTTGGTAAGGTCTCTTCCATTTGGGCTGTAACAAGGAGTGATAACAGTTGTGGGGCCAGTAGCCACACCCAATCCCCAGGCTTAAGAGATAGAGCAGGATGTGGTGAAGGTAAGATAGGGCCAGGCAAGTTTGAATCTGCATATTCTCTCAGTAGGTGGTGGGTGAGGTAGAGGGCAGGCCAGACATGGGAGGTAGGGGAAGGCCAGTGTTGAGAGGGATCATGAAGAATAAAGGGTCATCCATACATTAATTCAAATTAACTTATATTTAATGGTTTTCTAGGAAGGGCTTAAAGGCACATAAGAGCAATAGGAAAAAGACTAATCCAGGACTGTTGTGTGTCTTATGAGACTTTGGATTTAGCTGTTGTTTTAGGAGTAAGTTGACCTTTTCTACCTTGCCTGAAGATTGGGGTCTATATGGAATATGAAGGGCCCATTTGATGTTTAGAGCTCTTGACACCTCCTGGGTGACTCATGAGGTGAAGGAGGGTCCATTGTCAGACTGGATGGTGCTTGGGGGCCCCAAACTGAGAATTATGTGTGTTAAAAGGGAGTGAGTCAGCTGGGCATGGTGGTACACGCTTGTAATCCCAGTACTTGGGAGGCAGAAACCAGAGGATCCAGGTTTGCGGCCTGCCTCATCTACTTAGTGAGGCCCTCCGCAACCTTGTGAGACCCGGTTGCAAAATAAAGTATAAAAAATAGGGCCGGGGGTGTAGCTTGGAAGTAGAACCCCCCTGGGTTCAATCCCCGGTACAGCAAAAAAAAAATTTTTAAAAAGGGAGTGAGTCACCTCTTTGGCCCGTTCAGAGGTGGTGAAGAAGGACTCAATGCACTCAGAAAAGGTATCTACTATGGTTAAGAAATAGCAGTATTTTTTAGATTTTATGTGAGTAAAATCTATTTGCCAATCTTTTTCCATGATGGATGGGGAAAGAGGGGGATGCTATCCTGTGAGGGAATTTTACTACAGATGGGACAGGTCGCAGTGACCTCTATGAGGGTGGAGAGGAGGAGGGGCATATGTACCTGATCCTGGAGTAATGGGGGGGCAAAACCTTCATGGAATTGGTTATATGTGGACTGTAAGAATGGTCTGAGTTGATTTGGGGGACGATCAGCAGTTACTAGTATATAGGCTGTCCCTTGTTGGGTGGCGCCAGCCTGGATCCAGGAAGCTTTTTCCTGGTTGGAGTATGAGGGGGGTAATTGGGAAAGATGGGCAGCTGGGAAGGTGGAGCTTGGAAAGTCAAAGCGGCCCCTTTGGCCTTGGTTTTTGAGAAGTGATCTTTTTTTGTAATAGGGTTGGATAATTTCTGGTGTCCCCTACAGTGAATGAGTGCCACTGCCTTAGGAAGTTTGGCAGCCTGTAAAAGTCTATGCACGAGCTTCCTGTTAACTATGCAAGTACCATTGGTTGTGAGGTATCTTCTTTCTTGCCAGATTAAGGCATGAGAGTGTAAGATGTGCTTAGGCATATTTAGAGTCAGTATAGATATTGACCTGGTTGACTTTGGCTAGGGTTAGAGCTCTTGTGAGAGATATTAATTCATCCTGTTGAGATGTGCTATCTGGGGTTAGTGGGTGGAACTCTATGACCTCAGTGTTGGAGGTGGTGGTATATCCTGCTAATGCAGGGAATCTATTGGTAGAGCTGCCATTGATATTCCAATTTGGGGCTTCTGTAGAGGGGTAGCCCAAGATGTGAAGGAAGGGGGAGAGGAGAGAGTCCATGATATCTATGAAAGAGTGTGGAGAGTTTGGGTCACTGGGGGTAGTGGGACGAGGTAGGAGTGTGGCTGGGTTTAGGGTGTTTCATCACTGGAAGAAAATTAAAGGGTTGTTGAGGAAGAGGGCATGGAGCTGTTAGAGTTGAGAAGGAAGTAGCATGATGAGAGTATGGTGGGTAATGAGCTCAGGCAGGATGTGGGAGGAGAGGATCATGATGGTTTGGTAGAGGGTAAGTTTGTGAGCTTCATAGGCAAGGAACAAAGTGGCTCCAAGGACTTTTAGGTAAGAGGGCCATCCCCAAATGACTGTGTCTTATTGTTTTGATAGATATGCTACAATATAGAGAGTTGCAATAGCATTGACCCAGATCCTTAAGTCCAAAGTCTTAGGTGGTTTGGACATAAAGGAGGAAGGGTTTTTGGTGGTTGGGAGTACCAAAGCAGGCACAGAGAGAGCACCTCATTTCATTTTGTAAATGGAGTAGAGATTGGGATCGTTGGGTTTAGGGGTTCTTCTAGGGAGTCCATACATAGGAGTTTTCCAAAAAGTCTGAAATTGGGAATCCAGTCTAAAATATCCTGCTAATCTGAGGAAGAAGAGGACATCCCTTTATGTGTCAGGCTTAGGCATTGAACTAATGACTATCCTTTGTTGTGAGATGATGGCCTTGTAGTTTGGAGAGATGGACAAAACTAGATATGTGATGGTTATTTGGGACATTTGTGCCTTTGAGGGTGGTATTCAGTATCCTTTACTAGCAAGAAAATTTAACAGAAGGGTTGTGTGACATAGGGAGAGGTCTAAAGAAGGGCTGCAGAGGAGTAAGTCATCTACATATTGTAGCAAGGTACTGGGGTCAGGTGTAGGGCAGCTAGCTCTGAGGTTAGGGCCTGTCCAAAGAAATGAGGGATGTCCTGAAAAACCTTGGGGTAGAACTGTCCAGGTGAGCTGGGAAGAAGTGTAGGAGTTGGGGTTCATTCAGGTGAAGGCAAAAATGTCTTAGAAGGTTAGGTAAGGGGAATAGTGAAAAAGACATCTTTGAAATCAAGAACTGAAAAATGGGATGAGGGGGAATTTGAAAGAGAAAGGGTATTAGGCTTGTTTGAGTAAAACAGTTTAGGAGGTATCTCAATCAACATTCTCACTGCTCTAATCTAAGACAACTGACCACACAACTTAAAGAATGGAAGATTTATTTGCTCACAGTTTTTTTTAAATCTCAGAGTTTCAGACCATGTCAGGCTGGGTTACATCTGTGGAGCTCAGGGCATGGTGGCAGTAAGGAGAGAGAGAGAACGAGAAAGAGAGAAGGAGAGAGGACTCTGCTCTCATATCATGGAGGCAGAAGGCAAGAGAGAGAGAGAGAGAGAGAGAGAGAGAGCAAGCAAAGGGATTCAAAGAGAAAAGCACAGTCCCTAAGGCCACACCCCCAGGGGTCCACCTTCTCTAGCCATACCCCACCAGTCTAGGTTTCCACTCACAGAATCCATTACAATGGATTTATCTACTGATGAAATTACAACCCTTATGACCTAATTATATCAACTCTGAACCTTAATACATGAGCTTTTCAGGAGACATTCTATATCTAACCATAACAGGTTGATCTTAATGGGGGTGTAGTGGGTGGTGATGAAGGGGTGAGAAGTGTCCCAGACTTGGGGGTCTACATTGGGGAAAAAGGACGAAGGGAGGGTGGAGCTGAATCAGGACGGCAAAGTAGTATAAAGTATGTTGAGGAATGTGGGGTGAACTGTGGGGAGGCTCGTGGGGTGAATTGTACAGAGGCCTGGAACATGGAGAGGATGTCCCATCCTAGGATAGTTGTGGGGCAATGGAGTATGACTAAAAACATGTGGGAGAATGGAGTATCAGAGAGGTTACAGAAAAGGGAAGGGGTCTCCTTGTGGTGGAAGGCATGCCAGATGCTCCCACAGTAGAGATGGAGGAATTTTTTAGGGATCTGACAAACTCAGGTAAAACAGAATAAGTAGCCCCCATATCCAATAGAAAGGAGATTGGCTTACTTGACATGGTCATAGTTACCTTGGGCTCCAGAAGGAGAGGATGGTGGCAGGGGCCTTAGACTCATGTCCCATCAGTCCTCCACAGCAAGGAGATCTGGCAGATCTAAGTGCGGTCCCAGGATTTTGGGATTGGATTGCGTCCTGGTGAGCAACTCTGCCTCTCAGTGCATATTCCAATTTCCAGTGTCACTTTTTCCCACAAAGAAGGCATGGCTTGGGAGGGGGTCATGGGGTGGGGTTGGCATTTTCCCAGTGGCCCTCCTTACCAATTTAAAACAGGCCTCCAGAGGGGTGGACCTTTCATGTGATGGAACACCTAGTTGCCCCTGGATAGCAAAAGCCAGCATCTGGTATTTAGCCTGATTCCTGTTAGATTGTGTACACTTTGTTCCTTCTCTCTATTGTTGAAGACCTTAAAGGTCAATTTAATACAGTCCCTGGGGGGGGGGGTTGAGGACCATCTTCCAATTTTCGGAGATTTTTGCAAATGTTAGGAGAAGATTGTGAGATGAAGGGCATATGACGGTATAAATGGCCATCCTCAGTGTTGGAGTTGAGGTGGTGTGTTTGACAACATCCTCTGTGAGGTGGGACATGAACAGAGTCAGGTTTTTGTTGAGACCTTGAATAATCTCCTTAATTTCATTATAGTTGATTACATTTAGGGCAGATTCTTTCATGCTTCCAGAAAGCAAATAATCATGTGTCCTCTTTGCTGCCTGTCATTTGAGTTGGGTTGATAATTCCAAACAGTTCTGACCATGGTATAGCAGTAGTGCCAGTAGGGTTATGTTCGGCATTCTGAGTGTGGAGGGTGTCTGCGTGGGCCTGAGCTGCCATCCAAATGCGCTCCTTCTCCTCCAGCATAAGCGTATAGGAGAGACTGACATAAATATCTTGCCAGGTCAGGTCATAGGAGTGAGTGAGGAATTGGAATTCTTTAAAATAGGTCACAGATGGCCGGGCGTGGTGGCGCACGCTTGTAATCCCAGTTCTTGGGAGGCCGAGACAGGAGGATTGCAGGTTCGCGGCCAGCCTCAGATACTTAGTGAGGCCCTCCGCAACTTAGTGAGACCCTGTTTCAAAATAAAGAACAAAAAATAGGGCTGGGGGTGTAGCCCAGAGGTAGAATGCCCCTGGGTTCAATCCCCAGTACCGCAAAAAAAAAAGAAAAAAATAGGGACGGGGGGTGTAGCTCAGAGGTAGAATGCCCCTGGGTTCAAACCCCAGTACCACACACACACAAAAAAAGAATAGGTCACAGATTATTTTGGAGGAAAGTTCAAATTCTGGTGGGTAATTCTTAAAGCAGGAAACCAGGAAGTTCTTGTGGAGGGAAAGGGGTGGTTGGCGGTTATCTAAAGGTCCCATGAGGTTTGTGCCATGCACATTATGGGGATGTTCCAGTAATTGGAGGCCTTGTGAAATGGCAGTTTCACAAAATGGAGTTGCTTTGCCCTGGCCAGCCATCTAACACAGGGGGCGTGGTCACACCATACACACCATATCCGATATGAAGGAAAAATTCAATTTTCAGGGCCTGCATGTCTGGGAGGGAATGGGCCCAGTTCTCAAGTTTTGGGGGCTCCCTGCCACAGGGGATCCCCCAAAATTTAGGACAGGCCCCATGCATGTTTCCATTCCCATTTTTTTTTTCTGAGAAAAAAAGGTAAAAAACTAGTACCACTGTTACAGTGAAGGAATCTGCCCATGGGTCCTTTTCCTAACTCAGTATAGAAATAAAGAGTTGGAATTTAATTACAAAGTTAAGAAGTTTATTGCAAAAAGAGAGAGAGAGCATCACACTGAGGTGATGTGGTGTCCCAAAACAAGACACCGTTGGGCCTGCAAGGTACAGGGCTTTTTTTCTTTTTTCTTTTTTCTTTTTTTTTTTTTTTTTTGCGGTACTAGGGATTGAACCCAGGGACATTCTACTTCCAAGCTACATCCCCAGCCCTGTTTTTATTCTTTATTTTGAAACAGGGTCTCACTAAGTTGCAGAGAGCCTCACTAAGTAGCTGAAGCTGGCTGCAAACCTGTGATCCTCCTGTCTCAGCCTCCCAAGTACTGGGATTACAAGCATGTACCACCACGCCCGGCTGTGCAGGACTTTATATGGGGTCTTCCGCTTCCTTATCTACAAGGACAGGCCTGTCTGGTCTGACATCACTGAGCTTAGTCAGCAACTATGTGACGAGATACATGGTGACTTTCAGCCCCACATTAAGTTCCAGGGTCTGTAACTTTCTAGGTTTCAGTGTCCATTTATCTTACCTCCTTGCCATGCCTGATCCAGCAGTGCTCAGCGACACAGCCTGCTTGTAGCTTGTCTTCGTTGCTATGGTAACAGCCTGCTTGCAGGGCAGCCTGCAGCAGAAGCATGAGGCACCAAGGGGTGGCTATCACAGGATCTAGGTTTCTACCTCTCTCAGGTTACACATTTGTTACAACATGGTACTCACAATAGCCACTGCAGGGGCCAAAACAAAAAACAAGAAGGCTCTCTGTCACTGAGTTACTGCAAAGTACACTTTCCAAACACAGAGAAATCAGAAGCTCCCTGGGTATTCCCAGTATGCATGCAAAGATTTTATAGCCCACGCCAACATAATACACTTTGACAGCTATATTTTTGAGATCTGTACATTCATTAGAGATTTCTGCTCTATTTTTTACCACCACTCTTTTCTCCAGTAGATAAAACATGACATGAAAGTCAAGCAGTGCTTTGATCATATTCTGCAATTTAATCACCACGTTCCCAACTAGTCGCAGAAGCAGCCAAAGAACACAAAGTGCCAAACGAATTTTCTGCAGCTAAAGTGGAAATCTATAGGCAATTCTCAAACGTGCATAATCACTCCTGTGGAAATACGGTGAAAGCCACGTGTAAGACCAGTCCAAATCAGTGAAAAGTGAGAATTACAATTCTTACAGAAATTCTGCTTCATTAATTTAGAGTGCAGCTTGGAATTCTGGCAGAGCATTCCATTAAGCAATTAATTAATGTAGAAATATAAATTTTTTAATTCAACCACATAAATTTGCTTATAATTAATATGCTTTTAATCTTTTAAACTCCCAGTTTTCTGGGCGTCCCTTAGAAGACCCTTTCAGGGAGATCCATAAGATCAAAACTATTCCCTAATAATTCTAAAATGTTCTTTTTGCTGGGCATGGTGGCGCACCCTTGTAATCCTAGTACTTGGGAGGCTGATACCTGAGGATCTGGGTTCGTGGCCAGCCTCAGCTACTTAGTGAGACTCTGTTTCAAATTAAATAATAAAAAAAATTGGGCTGGGGGCGTAGCCCGGAGGTAGAATGCCCCTGAGTTCAATCCCCGGTACCGCAAAAAAAAAAAAAATGTTCTTTGCCTTTTTCAAGGTCATGCGATGTGTGAAAGCGCAACCGATTTGAGTGCAGAAGCAGACAGAAGACACCAGCTTCATCCTGTTAAGCCAAACTTTAAAGAGATCTGCAAAAACGTAAAACGATTTCACTCTTCTCACTTAATGTTCTAGAAAGTGTAGTTATTTCTTATAAAATCTTACTTATATTAGCCTTAATTGGTTGATTGCTGTTTTTCAATGAATACTTTTGGCTCAGCTGTTCTTTCTAATAAGATAAATATGAATAGATGTAACCCATGTGAACAAAAGTTCTTTGGAATCCTCAGTAACTTTTAAGAGTATAAAGGGGTCCTAAGACTAAAAAGTTTGAAAACCACTGTTTTGAACAGGTTCCACATTGTCTACTAGGTTAAGAACCTCTTTGAAGACTGATTCCATTTGAACACATCCTTCCTGCATTAATAATGCAAAGAGTGAGTCAGGGGTTCAGAGACCAGCCCTCAGAGCTGTTGCTCCCAGCGGGCCTCAGCACCCACTTCCACCTGCTAAAGCGACTTCTTCAGTGGGCATTACAGTCCATTCTGCTGCATGCCACTTGCTCAAAGACCATTCTTTCCAGGGATTATAATAATCACAACCACCATTTTTTTAAAAATTTGGCCGGGCGTGGTGGCGCATGCTTGTAATCCCAGTACTTTGGGAGGCGGACACCGGAGGATCCGGGTTTGCGGTCAGCCTCAGCTCTCTCTCTCTCTCTCTCTCCCTTTTCCTGTCTCTCTCTCTCTCTCTCTCTCTCCCTTTTCCTGTCTCTCTCTCTCTCTCTCTCTCTCTCCTTAGTGAGGCCCTCTGCAACTTTGTGAGACCCGGTTTCAAAATAAAGCATAAAAAAAATAGGGCCGGGGGTGTAGCTCAGAGATAGAACGCCCCTGGGTTCAATCCCCGGTACCATAAATAAATAAATAAATAAATAAATAAATAAATAAATAAATAAATAATTTGATGACCATTTACTATTTCCAGGCATTTATCCTTCACTGTCTCACAAATGAAATAAAAAGGGCTTCACACATTGCCTGGAATGTGGCAAGTCTTTGTGAAACATTAGAGACGATGGTGGTAGTGTTGAAAGTGGTGGAGATGGTGGTGGATGTCTTAAAACAATCCCATGTGTTAATATCATTCCTCATGTGAGGAAACTGAGGTACAGAAGTATTCTTTCCCAAGTTCATACAGCTAGTAAGTGCAGAGCCAGGGCTCCAAGCCAGTTCTTCCAACCTAAGTCCACACACCAGACACTCCTGCTGGGCTCCAACCCGAGCGTCTCGCACCTTCCCATGCAGACGACTGACCGCCTTCTGAGGCTGTAATGAAGTCCAGGTTCTGTTTCTGGTGCCTGGGGTGCAGCCTGGGATTGTGCATTGCTAATAAGCTCCCAAGCAGTGTTGCTGCTACTGGTCCTCAAACCACAGTTTAGTAGAAGATTGTTCACCTCCCCTCTTGTGGGCATCTTGAGCTATTTAGCCTATGTGTTCATTTTCCTGTATACAAATATTCTTATCCTAATTAAAACTATTCTTCAATAGTTTCATTCATATTCCATTCAACAGTAGACCCTAACCTTCATTCAAACCCCATCTTTTTGTTTCTTTTCTTTTTGCAATACTGGGGGTTGAACTCAGGGGTACTTTACTATTGAGCCCAGCCCTTTTTATGTTTTATTTTGAGACATAGGTCTCACTAAATTGCAAGACTGGCCTCGACCTTGCCATCCCCCTACCTCAGCCTTCCAAGGAGTGGGGACTACAGGTGTGAGCCAGCTCCAACCCCTATCTGTACACATTACTCACCGACACCTCAAACTGCCTTCCGCACACCACAGTCAGTCTCTTCTCTGCCAGCAGGACAGCACTATGAATCGTCACCAGGGGCGCTCCGAGAGTCGTCTTTGTGGAGTTGTGGAGTTGTGCAATTATGTGAACAGATTGAAAGTGAATGGAAGTTGGGAAAATAAAACTAGGATCAAAGTTATATGAACTGCATGAGTCCTGACAAGGATCTCAGGCTGAATGGACCACCGCTTTTACTCATGACTTTTTCCCCCTCATATTCCTCGCAAATGCAGTCAAAACATTAGTAGTCATGAGTTAATTATGACTACTAATGTTACATTTATATGACTGCTGGGCCCTTTACCCAGTGCCATGAAAGGGCCTGGTGGACTGGCAGTAGCCTGCTCTGTAGTACCGGGCCTCTCCCACGTGGCAGTAATTTAGCATATTAATGGCAAAGATGGCGCTGGCGAATTCCTCAGGGGGAAGTGACCTCAGGACCTCCTTCCGTACTCATAGACAGGTGTCTCTACCAATAATAAATTAGG
>PVJS01025344.1:0-27933 GCA_004027185.1 Glis glis
CCGGGTCTCACAAAGTTGCGGAGGGCCTCACTAGGTAGAAAGAGAGAGAGAGAGAGAGAGAGAGAGAGAGAGAAAGACAGAGAGAGAGAGAGAGAGAGCTGAGGCTGGCCGCGAACCCGGATCCTCCGGTCTCCGCCTCCCAAAGTACTGGGATTACAAGCGTGCGCCACCATGCCTGGTGCAAACTTATTTTTTAAACAGAGTCTCACTAAGTTGAGGTCCTCACTAAGTTGCTGAGGCTATCCTCGATCCTGGGATCCTCCTGTCTCAGCCTGCCAAGTACTGGGATTACAGTTTTGCACCACCACACCCAGCTGGCAAATATATTTAAAATAAAAAAGCAAGGGATAAGAAAATAATCTTAAAAGAATATTATGAATTATAGATTGGACATTCAGCTAAACACCAGGAGCTACAGGGCTGCTAGAAGTCATTATTTATGTAGAAATGACATTTCTAGTTTTCAAATTAAAATAATACCTAATATGAACGTGAACAAGTATCACAGGAGAGAGATGTCTTTTTTTTCCTTTTTAAAACAAAGTTAGTAAAATTTAGTTTTCTCTTGTTATATCCTTTTTGAAGTAACATCTTCCTGTATTTAATGTTGGAGAGTTTAAAGTTGCCTTGTTTATTGTGTAGTGGACAGGGAAGAGAGAGGCATATCTTTAAAAAAAAAAGGCTTTCAGAACCTTGGCTCACTAGTGAATCTAAAGCTATGATGCAAGTGTTGTTGCTAAATAAATTATCTGACTTTTCCTTGATCTGCAAAACAAAGAGGCTGGCTGCCTTGACCCATTCTTGTGGAGATTGTGCACGTTGAGTACATGAGGTCCCTGCTGAGTGTGAGCGCCTGCAGAAAGACCCAGCACAAGCATAAGATGCGTTCTGAGGCAGCGCTGGTTCAGCCAAGTCTAAGCCTGTGCTTTCTGGGGCCTGCAGTTGACTCTAGGGTACGACTGGGGCAACAGTTGAAAGCGTCGTCCCATCGAGAACCTGGCTGGGAGACTGTGCTGAGAAGGAGTGCCCTCTCTGTCTTTATCTTCATTCATTTAAACTTGTACTTAAAATGAAGAATAGTCTGTCATTGTACCGCCACACTTTGCATGTAGATACTGAGAATTGGTAGCAGGTTTAATTTACTGTACATTTATTGAGCACTTAACTACATGGGGCCCCTTATTTATCACCATGGTGGAGAATAAAATGGAATTTGATAACATCCCTCACTTTGAAGGAGTTCACCATATAGTAAGACAGTGGAGCTGTCCTCAGTTAACTGTACTGTGATGCAGGATGCAGAATGCAGTACGGCAGTAAGAGCGGTGCAGAGCCCTCGTATTACCTGTGGGCGGGTTGGGGACACCATGGGAAGGTGGTGTGTATACTGGGCTTTACGCAGGAGCGTGAGATTTTGACAGATGAGCCCAGACAGGACGGGCAGCCCAGACAAAAGGTCCAAGGCAGGAAATGGCGTATGCGTTTCTGGAATGACAAATAGTCTGGTCCAACTAAAGCACTGGGTCTGCGAGGCGAATGTGCTTCCACTTCCAGCTGCACAGTGTGTGGAAGGCTGGGTGTTCAGAGTGTCACCTGGAGGGGTTGCAGGGAGGGTCGCCCTGAAATGTTTGAGCAGGAATTGACAACATTGAGTTGTTTTTAGACACATTCTTTAGCCAAGTTGCCTAATTTCTATACATTAACAAAGAGTTTGAAATGGAGACGAGGCTGTATTTTAGAATGAAGCAGATTCTGTTGAGGCCTTGTGATGTGGTTATGGCGTGCAGCTGTTTCTTGTCTAGCAGGCTCTGTCATCTCACTGCGTTTCTCCATCCACTTTTGCATGCAGGTTCTTTATTTTATGAGGCAGTCAGTCACCTTTATAAAGGAGACTGTAAATAGTACACACATTCTTACAGTACAGCCTTCTCTCCTTGCACTGTGTGTGTGTGTGTGTCTTTTGATCCCCCATATTGTTGTTTAATACTGAAATTCAGCCTGTCTTCCACAGAGGTGTTTCTCATACTAAACTCTGTTGAAGAAGCCTCTCTCTAAAGAAAAACTGCCAGGAGAGGTTCCTTCTAAAGTAGGCGGCTCATTGAACTGTTCCTGCTGCCCAGGGCTGAGGATGTGTGGAGAGCAGACAGTCTGATTCCTTCTACAGGAGGGAGCTCAGTGGACTGTTCCTGCTGCCCAGGGCTGAGGATACAGTGGAGAGCAGACAGTCTGATTTCTTTCCCCAGGTGTGCAGAGTCTGGGCTTCTCCATTAAAGTGTTTTCTGACAAGCTTTAAGGCTTTACTGGGTATTCAGCTGCAAATTCTGGATTGCTAATGAATTTAGAGGTAGGTTTACGATTCAGTGTTGTCTAGAAATGGAGAGATAACTAGCCACACAATTCTGTTTTTGGCTTTTTTTTAAACATGCTTGTGCATGAATGTGTATGTGGTTTTCATAAGGAATATAAGTGTTCTTTTTTGGTACTTTGAGATTGACATAGTATTGAAATTAGAGAAATGCTCTCTATAACTGTGAATCCTTAAATTTTAGATTTCTGGTACTTCCTGAAAATAATCTTTATAGGTGGTATATACAGGAAGTTGCTTTAGAGTATTAATAAAAAGGAAGTACTGAAATGGTTACTGCTTCTTATTTCTCTTGCCATTTCATGCCACATATATACTTGGTAATCAGACTTTAGATTAGCATACAAGATTCTGTTCTATCTAGTTAAGATGACTTAAATGATGCAGTTTTGTAAGATGCCTTTGGAATTCTTTAAGAACTAAGTTGTTTTATTTATTTTTGATCATCAACATTGGCAGGGGCAAAGATAAAAGAAAGAAAGGGGCTAAAACTAAAATCTTGGAATGTGTGGGGTTTGTGATTGAGGAACAGTATTAGTGATCTGTTAGTGGAAATAAATATTAGAAATATGTAAAGTGTCTTGCCTAGGCTTAGACAAAACGTTAGTTCCTTCCTTCCTGGAAATATTTTTTTTCCTAATGATGTGAGTTTCCAAAACTTTTGTTTAACTATATTGTGCCATCTTTTTCTCAATGACCTCCCCCAGAATCCTCACTCCCACCCCCACACACAGAGAATCTGTGCACATGAGCAAAGACTGTCAGGTCAGTGTCTGGGCTGACCTCCCATCCACTGTAGGAGTCCCCGGGAGACCCCTGCCACCTGACTTGTATGTAAGCACTGAACTTGTTATCTTACTTATTTCATAAGCGGTATCTTCTTTCCTCTCTGTCTCCCTCAAAACATCTCATCTTGATACAAAATAGGGAGTTTCAACCTTTGAGGAGAATTTTCCAGGCGCTTATGGGTGACAGTCTGACTTACGGTATATTTATTTAGATCTGCACAATTTATGACCTTGTTTTGCAAACCACCATGTGTAATGTTTTGATTCATCATGTTTTCTCCTGAACAAAACATCTTGTGTTTATTTAAAATGTAACTTGTAATTCTCCTAGGCTGATGTGCTGCATGTCTTGACAAGTACCTTCTCAGCATGTTCATGTTCATGCAGGAGCCCATGTTTATGAGATATATGATGTGATTTAGTTAAAGCTGAACTCGGGGGCAGCTAATTCTGGTTATTTAGAGCATATGCTTTGGCAATACATCACTATAGATTTCTGTAAACAAAAAACCTTTTCTAATGAATGAGGAATGAAGTTTCACCGTAATTAGACAAAGGGCCAAGAGCATTAGCTCTTTTTACAGCTTAATGCCATTGGAAATACATCTTCCTAAACAAATGAAACACAGACATTGTGAGGAGTGCTTTTAAATTGAAATTCTAGTGTTGGTTCTTATTTCCTTGACTGATACCTTCACATCATACTTCTTTGTTTGTGGCTTTCATTGAGAGCACTAAAGAATCCCACCAGCAGAACATGTCGGATGGGTTAAGACTTCATCTGTTTCACTATTAGTGACCCTCTCTCATTTTTCTTGTAGACCATGGCAAAAGTTATAACCACTGTACTGAAGTTCCCTGATGACCAGACTCAGAAAATTTTGGAAAGAGAAGACGCTCGGCTAATGGTAAGCTTTGGAAGTAGGCTAGAGGAGATGACTGTCTTATCTATTTATATTGTTTCATTTATAAAGACTTTGAATTGATGAAAGAAAGTGAAACATTTTAAATCTTGATCATACAAATGCCTGAAAAGTACGAGTTTTAACTCAGGGCAAATGTGAATGGATGCCTTCAGAGAAAGCAGTCTTATCTCAGAGCTTGCATGAGGTTGGTACCCATACGCTATATGGAAATTCCAGAACTTGAGCTGTGGATGGAAAGGATGGAAAGGGCATTTGTTCTGGGATAGCATGTAATAACGTTCAAACCAAATTATATCATGATGCTAGATGTTATATAGATTACAGTTCCTTAATCCATTTCAGTCGATGTCCATATATATTAGTTCTGGGTGTAAGAATTTAAGCACTTTTGAGCTTTTGATAACTTACAAGGGAAACATAGACAACTAAAGTGTTTTAAAAACTGTGAAATCAGCTGTGACTTAAGAATGAAACAAACACATACTTCACAAATTATGCAAAGTTCCCCGGGCCTAACTTCTTCCTGCCTTGGCTAGTACTTCAGGAAGAAGAAGACCCACCTCTCTAGGCCGAGTATGAAGTTGTGGAATTTGTCCAGCCCCCAGCTCTTGCCTGCTTCCTTTTCTTATCTTGGTTGGGGCCTGCAGAGCCCTCTGTCCCTCCCTGTAACCTCTCTACCTCTTGTGTGACCCCAGTCCTGCTTTTCTCTTCTGTTCCCTCACTGAGCAAGCAAAGGTCATCTCCTGACTGGTGGGTTGGTGTGTCTCAGTGTCTCCTGGAAGGAGCACCAGGCCCGGGAAGTCCCAAAGTGCCACTGCGTCTCTACAGACCACGTTCCTAGGAAACGTCTTGCTTACCTTGCGCCCACACCACACCTCCTTCCTTAGTGCTCGCCTATTTGTGCTTCTTTGTTGTGGTTCTAATCCATAGAACCCAACCGAAATCTGGAGCTAGCCAGATGGGAGCCTTTCCTTCTCCAGGCTGAACACTCCAGCACTTGTCTGCCGTTTACAAAGTTCCTCTGTTCTGACCCTTTGCCCCGTCAGTCAGCAGGAAGCCCGGTGTCCCGGGTACATTCTGACACCTCTTTTTTGTCTTCCTCTGAGTTCATCCTAGCACCCCTGGCCTTTGTCCTAGTACACCATTATATATTGTATTATATACCTGTTGTCCGTTTTCTAGCACAATTGCCATTATTTTGGTTAGCATTTTTTTAAAGCACTCTTAGACCCTGGTATTTAATGGCCTGAAAAGTACTATGCATCTCTATTTTTTATTATAAATACTTTTGATGAAAAAGTCATTATAATGTATGCCATTCATCAATAGAGAGAATATTGTTTTAAATTATAACAGTCATCTAATTCTATCAGCATGTACTCAGAATAGAGGTTTTCTTTCATTAAGCAACACAACTATATCTTTGTGAAAATAAAAATCTCCAATGCAGTTTGGGTCTGTTGACATGCTTCTGGCCTTAGGATTTAAGCAAATATTTGAAGTGATATAAAAGAGCTTTTACTTAGTTGCATATCTTCATTCACTGTCCCGTGGCTTCCTTCCTGTCTTGTTGGAGTGTGGCTGACCCTCCTACACTTTGTCAGCATTTGCTACACAGAATAGACCCATCCTGAATTACTGCTGCAGCGAATGTGGCAGGAAACATCCCCCTCTGCCCATGACATAATTGATAAGTGCAAATAGTGAAACATGTGAAAAGCTCTTAAGGCAGACAAAAATGTTTCTTCTTTTTTAAAAAGTTTAACTAAAAGAAATCGTCAAAAAACATTATTTGTGAATAGATGGTATTCATTCTAGATAGGGGTGAAATGGTGGCTGGCTGCTCCTTCCTGTTTTATCTCAGAGACTGACCTGCCCAGAAAGAGTGTCCCACATTTCTCCTGCTCCTTTACACATCCATCATTATCTTTTGCCTGATGAGTCAATTCCGTCAATAGTCACCTATTCTTCTAGTTGTTGTGGGGAATACAGAAAAACTGAAGGCATGACAGGACATGGTAACCACCTTTAATTTAGGGTGAAGAGGTAATATCCATCCATTCATACATGAATAAAGGCTATACCTAAGTAGTATAGTCAAATAATAAAAATAAATGATTAGGAAATGTGAAATAAGTTATAATGAGCATGAAACGGAAGAGATCCCCAAATATGCGATGACTTAGAGTCAAACCAAGTCACCTTTCTGTCATGGTAAGGCGGTCCTTGTTACTTGATAAAGTGACTCATGATGGTTTCATGTATCTTTAAGATAATTTTCTTAAGGAGCTGAGGGTGGAGTTTTGTGGTAGAGCACTTGCCTCGTGTGTGTGAGGCCTTGGGTTGGATCCCCAGTACCATACAGACACATATACACAGAAAAGATAATTTCACTAAAATTGATTGTAATTGGGTGACAAATCATGTCTTGGTATTGAGAGATTCCTTTGTTATATAGAAACCTGTTTTTTAAAGTTTTCCTAGAAATACATTTTTCTCTTAGAGAGCTAGCAAAACCTATATATGTCATTTAAACCTATATACATATTCCTAATGATTTCATTGAAAGAAGACTTTTCTTCTCTGTTGAACAAGGGTATGCTTTATTCCCATCCTCCAGTCATTCTGTCAGTCCGGCTGCTGACTTCACTTCGGCATTGCTTTCACACTGGTCTTCATGTGTGTCTACTCTTCATTTCACCGTGCTGGGCTCAAACCCTAGGCCTGGAGCATGCTGGGCAAGCGCCGAGCCACATCCCGAGCCCTCGTGTATAGTCCTTGATCAGTCCTTGCCCTGGACCAGTTGTGTACTGTGTCTTCCTTTTCTCCCTCTAGTTGGAATTTTTAAAACCTCCCTGAACTAGTAAAATCCTCAGGACTTTTTAGCATTCTGAGGTGCCGAGGGTTTCCATCGCAGCATGAGGCTTCCCTTTCCCTTTGCTGCAGGAAGATGGTGCAAGGGGGATGTGGAAAACGAATGCAAATAGGAAGCGACACAGTGAAAATACTGCACACGTGAAACGCACATCCAGTATTGTGAACAGGGCTCTGATTCTGATACTGTTAGAATAAGGTAATGTGGCATCATCGTAAAGAATGTTGCCCACGATTCAGAAATATACTAGGTAGAGTCGGTCCCTGATGACCCTCCACCTGTACACTGCTTCCAGCAGGCCAAGGCCATCTGTCTTGCCAGTAGCGTGGTAAATAGCTCCATGTTCTGCAAACTTTGTATTTATGGTTATTCTTTTATCACGTAATTATTCTGTCATATAAAAATGAGCACGCAAGAGCTCGCGTTTTCACCTAAGATTCCCTTATATCCTTCCACCTCATCATAAACTGGTTCACCTCGTTCCTTGTAATGGCGGATTCTGTGATTGTACAGATGTCCTGCGGTGTGGCTCGTCAGTTTCTTCTTCATTTCATTCACTTAGGTTGTTTTCCATTTTTTGGTACATACAAGCATAGATACAGGAAACATCGATATATGTGTATTGTACATACGTCTGCACGTTTTCCTGTAGGATGTTAACGTTACTGTGTTGTGTGTGTGGCAAAACATTATTTTCTAGTTTGTCTTTTGATTTTGCTGCTTTCTACTAACGTCACATTAATTATGAAAGAGAATTAAAATGTTACTTCAGAGCCCGGTCATACCCAGCTTTTATAAACAGTCTTTATTTTTGATGTTGCCAGTTTAAAACAAAACATGAAGCTAATTAAAGATTTTCAGTTATGCCCATCTTAAAATAGGGCATGGGATTTATTTAGATTTGCTAAAGTAAAAACTATATTTGAGATTGACTTCCTTTAAATTATAATTTCAAGCTGGGTGTGGTGGCGCATGCCTGTAATCCCAGTACTTGGGAGGCTGAGATCGGAGGATCCGGGTTCGCAGCCTCAGCTACTTAGTGAGGCCCTCTGCAACTTAGTGAGACCCTGTTTCAGAATAAAGAATAAAAAATAGGACTGGGAGTGTAGCTGGGAGGTAGAATGCCCCTGGGTTCAGTCCCCAGTAACACACACACACACACACACACACACACACACACACACACAAACACAAATTATAATTTCAGTTTGGGTCATCCTTCCTGAAACTGGTCTTGATATTTTATTGAATTATAAAAGAGTTATTCAGTGATAAAATTGATACATTTTAGGAATGAAAGTTCAACATATAGACATACTGTATAACAAATTCATTAGCATGTTTCATAGAAACTTTTGAGAGCAAATTAAGATTCTGTAAATCACATTTTAATGTATACTTATTAGAATTATTAAAAATCCTTTTATAATGCAAATAATCACCCCCTAATTTATCTAGTGGTTAAAAGTGTTCATAACGTATGAAGTAAACCTTTCATTATATTGTTTAAATTCTTAAATGAAAGTTGCAAGTAAAACTTAACTACATAATATAGGTAGGATGGGGGAAGGTATTATGTATTCCTATACTTTGTCTGAACAATCATGATTTGGGAAGATCTGAGGACGTTTCACGTACAGTCTATTTAATCCTAGAAACATTATGTGCATGTATTAGCTATGTGTTATGCGAAGTCTTGAAACTAACCCATTGAGCTTTTTTCTTCCTGGCTTTTAGTTTACTTCACCTCGCAGTGGTATCTTCTGAGTAAACCATCAGTCTGTGCTTAGTTAGCATGTGGTGAGTGGAGAATATTATGTCTTGTGTCTTTTGTGCAAATCAAACCTGTTGCATGATACTAACCATTTGCTGGAATTCTTTTGCTTTTGTTTAATGAACATGTGATTATGCTATGGGTTAAGGATTTTTGTTAATTCTGTTATAATGACTAATTATATAGGCTGATAATAACCAAGAATGGTTATTGAAATTAATAAAGATTGTGAAAGAAATGAAAAATAATTTTTAGATAAAATAATTCACAAATCCAGAATTAAAAAATACTATAAAGCTTAATTAGAGCCAAGGCTGGTTTGAAATAATGAAAACTAGTAAGGTTGATTAAAAATAAATGTGCTGGGGGGGCCGGGCATGGTGGCGCACGCTTGTAATCCCAGTACTTTGGGAGGCGGAGACCGGAGGATCCGGGTTTGCGGCCAGCCTCAGCGCGCGCGCTCGCTCTCTCTCTCTCTCTCTCTCTCTCTCTCTCTCTCTCCCTATCCTTGGTGAGGCCCTCCGCAACTTTGTCAGACCCGGTTTCAAAATAAAGTATAAAAAAAAATAGGGCCGGGGGTGTAGCACGGAAGTAGAATGCCCCTGTGTTCAATCCCCGGAACCACAAAAAAAATAAAAAATAGATAATGTGCTGAGTGGTGGCACATGCCTATAATCCCAGTACTCCAGAGGCTGAGACAGGAGGATCCCAGGTTCAAGGACAGCCTCAGCAACCTAGTGAGACTCTTAGCAATCTAGTGAGACCCTGTTTCAAAACAAGAAAAGGTAAAGGGTATAGCTTGGAGGTAGAATGCTCCTGTGTTCAACCCCCAGTACCACAAAAAATAAAAATAAATGTAGTTTTATTACTTCCTGGGAACCTACAGTTCAACACAAGATAACACATTTGTGCTGAGGACACTCTTAGGCAGCCTGCTTTAATTGAATGTGGCTGTTTCTGATTAACATATTTTTACAGTGAAGTGTAGTCATCTGAAATGTTTCACACAGTCAAATGTTCACAGCGTTCACCCTCTAAAGCCCCTCCCCTCACCGCCATGTATTATTCTTGCTATTAACTTGATTTTGCACCCCCTTAAACATTTACCTCAGACTTTGCTGTAATTTTCACAAATCACAAATAAGTTGGATCACAATTAATAGGACTTAATCATAATTCAAGAGTGTAATTGTGGGCTTAGCCAGTATTCATACAACAGTATCAAGGTTTAAAATGCCGAGATAACGAGTCGGGTGTGGTGGCGCATACTTGTAATCCCAGTACTTGGGAGGCTGAGACTGGAGGATCCCGGGTTCAGGCCAGCCTCAGCTACTTAGTGAGGCCTTCTGCAACTTAGTGAGACCCTGTTTCAAAATAAAGAATAAAAAAAAATACAGCTGGGGTTTATTTTTTTAAGCTTTTAGCTTTAAATATCCTCTATGCCAGCTGGGTACTGTGGCTTATGCCTGTAATTCCAGTACTTGGGAGGCTGAGACAGGAGGATCGCAGGTTTGAGGCCAGTGTGCTTTAACTTAGTGAGATCCCATCTCAAAATAAAAAGGATTGGAGGTGTAGTTTAGAGGTAGAACACCCTGGGTTCAATCCCCAGTAACACACACACACACACACACACAGACACACACACACACACACACACACACAGCGGGGGGTGAGTAGGGAGAAAAAGAACTCTCTGTGCCTATATTCGAGTCTCTTTTTGATTTTAATATGTATCATTTAATTTTAATAAGTGATTATCTGGAACTATCTTACTCTTGTTGTTTACATCACAATGGCCTATAAGCCCTACATGATTCTATCAGACTACTTTCGTAATTAATACATGAAGATTGAAAAGAATAAATCTCACATGTAACCCACTAAGTCTTAATATTTTCTTTATGTAATCTTACAAGTACTGCATCATGTGATTATATTGCTGCAGCGTATACTGCAGGGCATTTCTGTTAATCGATTGATTGTCTACTCAACTTTTATTTTGAAACATTTCAGACATAAGATTTGTAAAAACAGTACAACAAACATCCACATACCCTTTACCTCAATTAGCTAATTATTAACATTTTGTCAAATTTTTTTCACTCTCACTCTTAATCTCTCTCCATGTATGTATTTACCCCCCTTTGTAATCTTTTACAGTTACTTCTTTTTTTTTTTATACTGGGGATTGAACCTGGGTCATTCTAGCTCTGAACTATACCCCCAGCCCTTTTTTAATTTTTATTTTGAAACGGTCTTGCTAAGTTGCTGAGGGTCTTTTTAAGTTGCCGAGGCTGGTCTCGAACCTGGGATACTTGTCTCAGCCTCCCAAGTACTGGGATTATAGGTGTGCCCCACCGTGCCCAGCTTTGCAGTTACTTTTTTTTTTTTTTTGCGGTACCGGGGATTGAACCCAGGGGTGTTCGACCTCCGCGCTACAACCCCGGCCCTATTTTTTATACTTTATTTTGAAACCGGGTCTCACGAAGTTGTGGAGGGCCTCACTAAGTAGCTGAGGCTGGCCTCGAACCCACATCCTCCGGTCTCGGCCTCCCAACTACTGGGATTACAAGCATGCGCCACCACGCCTGGCATTAAACATTGTGCTTATAAGCATTTGACAGTTGAAAACATAAGCGAATACTTTAAAATATTTCTTTAGGAAGCCAGTTATGTGCTCATAATTTTCACACTCAGAAAACATAATATTAACATAATACTGTTATCTAATATATAATATTCAGTTTTCCCAGTTTTTCAAATAATGCCTTTCATAATTTTTTAAAATCCAGGGTCCACAAACATTATACATTGCATATCATTGTCATGTTTTCTATTCTCTTTTAAACTAGAACAGTTCTCCCAGTCTTTTTGTCTTTCATGACTTTGACATTTCGCTACACTGTTGAATCATTCATGAATTTTGTTCCCTACCATAGCTCAACCTAAGGTTTCAAAATAGTAACTAACAGGAATTACTAAATATAACAGATCTTTTTCATATCTTCTTTAGGTTTCTGGGACCAATAGGATTGTTGAGCTAGTTTTATCAGTAATATACTGGTAGGAGTGTGCCATGAGTAGTGGATCCTGTTGTTCATTTACAAATAGATAAGCCTTTTTCAAACTTCCCCTTTTTACTACATATATGTGGAAAGTTTGTCTCTATTAATCTTACATCTCAGTTTGTTTTTATGACATTTTAAACCTCACACTTGATCCGATACTAGCTTTTAGCATTTTTATCTGAGAAGCTTTCTTAGGAATATTTTGGCTTTTTTCTCATAGCTTTTTTGGTTTTTCACATTACGTCTATTGGTTCCAGATGAAGCTTTTCACACCAAAATGCTGCTTGTCTTTTGCTGCTGTGTGCATATGCACGTCCTGCCTGAGAATTTCAGTCTGTAGAAAAAGGAACACATTGGGAAAGCGGGGTGAGCTCTTTCTCCCCTGGAACCCCCACTGAGGCGGCGGTGCGGCATCTCTGGGAGTCTCCACGTCAGCACGGGACTCTGGGTCCTTTTGGACCTAGCAGCATTGGGTACATGGCGAAAGGTTGCAGCTCCTAATTTCTAGAAGATTCTGTTAGGACTTAATATTTGGAATATTTCTACTTTTTTTTGTCGGTACCAGGAATTGGGCCCCGGGGGCATTCTACCTCCAGGCTACACCCCCAGCCCTATTTTTTATTCTTTATTTTGAAACAGGGTCTTACTAAGTTGCTAGGGCCTCACTGAGTAGCTGAGGCTGGCTGCGAACCCGGATCCTCTGGTCTCAGCCTCCCAAGTACTGGGATTACAAGCGTGCGCCACCACGCCCGGCCCGAATGTTTCTACTTCTTTATTGCAATCCTCAGACCATAGAATATAACTTTATTTTAACTTGAGAAGACAAAGCTCCAAAAAAGCTGCCTCAAAAGGTTGGTTTTTTTTTTCCTTTTCTTTATCCATCTTTATTTCCTTTTTCTTTTCCAGTCATGGCTCCGACCTTCAACTTGAAGAAATGAGGAGAATGATGTTGGGAGACTGCTGCTGGGACACTGTCCATATTTGCTCTTCGTTGATAATGAAGCTGTCGTTCAGGCCCCTCACTTAGCCAGAAGACTAAGAAAACTCTTGACACTGGCCCACGATACATCGCAGACCGTTTTTAAAATAGATTTTATCAGTGGAGAAATGGTGATAGTTTTTTCTTTTTTTGTTCTGTTTTCTGTTGGGAAGAGTTTTGTGTTGTTAAAAAGATATTTTGAATAACTTAACCTGATTTGTGGGCTCACTGAATAATGTTTCTTTCTTCCATTCTTTTTGTCCCTCCCTTTAAAGGACTGCTTGCCTTTCTTATTTATTTCTAGGGTGATTTTTTTCTTTTTTAAAGACTTGTGCAATATATTTTGAGGTGAAATTTAGTGGATTTTTAAAAATAAATTAGAGCATTCAATTGACTTATTACCTAAATTGATTTGTTGAATAATTGCTAAAGACTAGTTCTTTAAGCTATGACATGATAATTCCCAAATGGCAGTACCTCATTGTTTACTTAGCTTTTGTACTTATATTTTTCAGAGGAAAAAATACTACTGTAAATTGTAAATAGCAATACATAAAACTGTATTGTATGCAAATCTATGACTGTTGGCAATGTCATCTTGAAGGAACAGATAAATAAAGTTTATTTACTATATAACATTTCCTATTGTGTGTACTTCTTCCTAGGTTGAAATCTGTTTCAAAAGGGATTTGAAGATTAGCTTAGGCCCAGAGGAAAAAATTGTCCAAAGAGATGATTTTTCCTAATCTCCTCTGCAGGCAGTCTCGGGTGCTGGCTGAGTGCGGCCCTGGGGCTGGGGCTGGGGCTGGGGCGAATGTGTCCTCCAGAATTCCCGCGCTGGGAGCTCACCCTCAGTGCAGTAGTGCTGGAAGGCAGAGCCTCAGAGCAGGTGTTTCGGTCACGGCGCTCTGTCCTCACGGCGGGACCGATGCCACCATGGAGGGGGCTTGCAGGACTGGGTTCTCTCTCGCCTTCTGCCACTTGAGGAAACAGTAAGAAGCCCATCACCAGACGGTGACACCTTGATCTTGGACTTCCCAGCCTCCAGAACTCTGACAGGCTTCTGTTCTTTATAAATGACCCAGTCTGTGGTATTCTGCTAAAGTAGCACAGAACAGACGAAGCCATTCTGCCAGGGTCCACGTCCTGGCTTGGCCATTTACTCACTAGGTAGGGCCTTGACCTCCATTTCTTCATCTGTAGAATGGGAACGATAAGAGCATTCGTCTCTAAGAGTGGATGAAGATTGAACTGATGCTTAGAATTACATCTGAAACATGTAAGAACTCAATAAAAATAGTCTCTTCTCAGTCTCTTATTAACAGCTTAAGAGACTGAAATGATCAACTGTGAACATGCAGTAGTGCCCGTGAAATATAAGCAGAATAAGACTAGAGCAGGCACTCGGGTTGCGGTTGGCCACGGTCTCAGGCAGGTGCTGCTGGCTGTGGTCACCACTACCTGGAACCGACCCCTGCCGTGTCAGGAGACCTCGCAGAGAATAGCCTGAGCTAGAAGAGGCGACTCAGAAAGTCAGGAGACCACGAGGAGCAGCTTCACAGTCCGGGTCCTCCACAGCCCTTCTCCCGCCATCTGCTCTGCCTGGAGCAGTTTCCTTTCCTTCTGGGTCCCTCAGAAGCTCCCACTTCTGAGCAGTCTGTGCCACCCCCTGTACCCCAGCTGCAAGGGTCCTCGAGGAGCCATCAAGCTCATCTCTGGTGTCTCCAGGCCAGAGCCCATGGTCCCTCGGAGCAGCCAGGACTTCCCCGGGCATGGGCCTGGGGGCAGCTCCGCATCTGTTGGAGAAGACTTGGGGCTTTCTGGGCCTGTGAGCCAGAGTTGCCACCGGGGGCTCTGTTTGTCTTGGAAGTGACAGCCTTGCTGCGTTACTGTGGGGAAGCCGGGGCTCATACAGCTCTGCCCTAGGTCGGCCTCGTGAGCACCCAGCCAGGAGTCCTGCTTGCTGGGATGCTGTGGGCATGGACACACCCACCTGGTTCCTGCCTGGGTAACCGCTGGGACTAACCTGGCCCTGTCCTCCCATCTCCACTCGCCTCAGCCTCACGCTTGCCCATCTGCCGATTCTATTCTCTCAGAGTTAACCCAATTCCAGCCTCCAGGGCTCCTCGACTGTCACAGCTGCCCCAGGGAATCGTCCCTGGATCCTGGCCCACCACAGGCCCCTGAGGCTCATGGGGGAAGGAGTGGAACCGATACTGTCCACCATTCAGCCAGAATTAGAGGAACTTCTCCAGCCTGAGAAAGCAGAAGCCGGCCTCTGCACATGTCTGTGGCTCGAAGAAGAGTTGCCCGTGAGAGATTGGAGGCTGAGCCTGTACTGCAGAGTGTGTGACATTCAGATTCACACCAGTGAGGCAGGGGCCCATGCAGGGAGCAGAGCGGGAGCACTGCACTGGAGCCTCAGAAGCTCTGTGCGAGCCAGCGAGCAGCTGTGCTGCAGGGATGCCCACATGCCCCCCGGCCAGAACTCCCTTGGAGAATCACCTGCTGAAGATGAGCTGGCTGGGAAGACCCAAGCAGCAAGAGGAAGCGAATCCGTGAGAGGGAGAAGCAGCAGACATGAGTAGAACTGCACCCCAGCGAGGGGGAAGACGAGACCATCTGGGAGAGACATTAATGGAGGCACACGGAGGGAGGCACAAGCGTTGTGCGAGCAAAGGGGAGGAGTACCCAACTGAGTTTGGGGAGGACAACACCTGATCTGAACCCTGGAAGAGGAGCGGGGGGGGAGGGGAGGACAGGGAGAGCACCCCAGGTGGGAGGAGCAGCAGAGCTCAGGTAAGAAGCAGCCAGGTTTGTGTGAACGTGAACCTACAGCGAGGGAGGTTGCTGGTGCAGGTGTGAGGCTGATGGGGCCAGGTGGTCAGGCCAGAGTCCTTGCTAATTTTTTTTTTTTTGCGGATCTGGGGATTGAACCCAGGGGCGTTCTACCTCCGAGCTACACCCCCAGCCCTATTTTTTGTTCTTTATTTTGAAACTAGGTCTCACGAAGTTGCGGAGGGCCTCACTAAGTAGCTGAGGCTGGCTGTGAACCCGGATCCTCTGGTCTCAGCCTCCTAAGTACTGGGATTACAAGCGTGCGCCACCACGCCCGGCTCTTGCTAATTTCTTACACTTCATCCTAAACCGTTATGTCTTCAGCTCGAGGCCATTTGTCGCCTTCCTTGAAAGTTCAAGGCCAGTTTTGTAGCCAGAATCTTGCAGCGGCAGCTTTTGCCAGTGTGGACCCTGCAAAATGAAATGCATGTGGGGTGTTCCATTGCTCAAACCGAATGCAGTGCACAAAGTAATCCGGGCCTCTCGGAGGGAGGGGAGGAGCTGTCTGAGGTCAGGTTTGCCCATTGGAGCTGTGTGCACCCCTCTGCTTGCTGTCTGGGCCCAGGAAAATGAGGTTACAGCCAGCTGGCCTTTGCCACCAAGGCCCACAGTCTGAACAGCTTCCCAGGCAAAGGATTTGGACCAGACCCCAGGCCTCCTGGCCCGCAGCTCAGTTCTTACTGAACCAGTCCACAGATGGATCCCGCTCACAAGATGGGACATCTGTGCCTGTCCAGCTGGACGTGGACTCGATGCCCGCTGGAGAATGAGCTGACACCTTGCAAGAACGCAGCTGCTCGCCCCTCCTGCCTCGTGGATTATGGATACCTGCTGAGAACCAGGTGCCACACCTGGCCTCACGTCCTCCTGCTGATTCCCCAGCATTTCCTGGGGGCTCATGAGCAGACCTGGCCTCAGGCTCTGCTGCCACGCAGGTGATGTGGGAGAGTCTGCCGTGGGCTTTTGCCCGTGGTGTGTAATGCATACGGAGGCCAGGGGTGGCAGGATATGGAGAATGGCTTGAAGCTCATGCAGTCCATCTATTTGCTTAGAATGCCTGGTAGGGGTGCAGCCGGCCCCCCTTAAGTTCCTTGTCTGTTACCTGTTGCTGCAGTGAACCCTGCCTAACCAACCACTCAATATCCGGTGGCCTCAAACAAGCATCTCCTTAACTCTGGGCAGTGATTCGGGCTGGGCAATTCTGGTCTTCACTAGGCTCCCTCATGCTACCTGGGGATGGCGGGCTGCTGGCTAGTGGCTCACCTGGCTGGGGCTCAGCTGATTTAAGACAGTCTCTGCTGGGGAACTTCAGCTCTGCAGGACAAACTCGCTGGAAAACTCACCCTTTTGGAGGCCAGCCGGCCATGTTTTCATGGTGGAAGCAGAGGTTCAAGGACAGAAACCACAGCCTGTGAGCACTTGGTGAAGGTTTTGCTATGTCACAACCTTGGCCAAACTCAGAATGAAGGGGTGGGGAGATCACACCATCTCCTGATGGGAGGAGCCCCAGTCTGTACAAGCAGTTGAGGACTGAAGACGGGGCACCCAAAGCAATCAGTTCACCAAGACACTTCCAACTCGGTCCTCCACGGCCGCTGCGCGATTAAGCTCAGACATGACATAAAACCTGTTTTCCATTACAAGTATAAATGCGTGACTTCCAAACTAGGTTTTGTAGAACTCTTCAGGGAACTCTGCATGGATGGAGGTGGTGGAAGGAGAGGGAGGACAAAATGGAAGGGCTCTGGACTCTTCTACTTCGAGCTGCTCCCCCATTACTGGTTTTATGTATTAGGATTCTACACTCCGCTGTCACCCCTCTCCCTACGATCTTCCAGCTCCGCAGCTTGCCATTGGCACCCTCCATAATGTAATTCTCATGCCCCTGTGCCCCAACCAGCTGCCTTCCTGGTTTTGTTTCTGTTTTGCAGTGCTGGGGAGAGACCCCAGGGCCTTGAGCATGCTAGGCAAGTGCTCTACCACTGAGCTACACCCCCAGCCCTATTTTTTATTCTTTATTTGGAAACAGGGTCTCACGAAGTTGCGGAGGGCCTCACTAAGTAGCTGAGGCTGGCTATGAACTTGCGATCCTCCTGTCTCAGCCTCCCAAGTACTGGGATTACAGGTGTGCACCACCACGCCTGGCTGGATGTATTTATTTTTACAGAGTTATGGGTCCTTATTATTCTACACTTCAACACTGACACGTTTTTGCTGTTCTCTTCAACATTGGATTTCTACCCCCAAAGGAGATGGGTTAGGGTTGGTCCAGCCCCGGGCGCCCCACACCAGCCTGGGCGTCAGGTCCTCCAGGCACGGCTACAGCTACGATCGCCACTGGGCCCGCTCTGCACTGGCCCAATCTCTTTGACGTCACATTTTCTCTTTTTGGTGATAATCATCTGCATCAAACTTACACATAAATGTTTTCAGCAAAATGCTCCCGAGCTTTTTTTAGAAACTCAAATCCACATGCAAACAATGGCAACAAGAAAAAGGTGTGAACTTTCCAGAAAAGGCCCAGGTTTTGAAAATGCGATAAAGAGGCTATTGTGCGTCCGAACTTTTCACACAAGAGTTGGAGACGATTTAACAGGAGGAATAACAAACAGAGGCAGGCCGGCTAATGCAGAGCAGCTGGGCTTGCAGGCAGCGCTAAGCACTCCAACATCTTTCCCTTCGGACCTCTGGACTCAAGATGGCTGAATGCTGGCTTCCTTCGCTAAAAAGAAAGTGTACGCTGTTGGGGAAGCCATAAATATGGCTGGTTTGATGGCTGGCGTGGTCGGTGGACTAAAGTTTTCAAGAACCTACTATATCGTGTGGCAGGTAGTTGCCGTTTACTTATTGAATCCTGACCACAGCTCCATTTTGTTTTCTTCTTCTTCTTCTTCTTCTTCTTCTTCTTCTTATTATTATTATTATTATTATTATTTTCAGTACTGGGGATTGGACCCAGTGGCATTCTATCTCCAAGCTACACCCTCAGCCCTAATTTTTTTCTTTATTTTGAAACAGGGTCTCACTAAGTAGCTGAGGCTAGCCGCAGACCCGGATCCTCCTGTCTCAGCCTCCCAAGTACTGGGATTACAAGCGTGTGCCACCACACCCACTTCACAACTCCATTTTAAAGACAGGAACACTGAGATTCTGGAGGGCGCACAGCCAGTTCGAGCGTGGAGCCTCAGACTGAGCGTGGCTCAGTCCTAGGTGTGCCGCATAGCATAAGGCATGGCTCTGCAAGATGGACTAAGAGGTGAGCAGGGAAAATGGGTCATGGCCAAAGAAATGTGAGAAACGCAGATACAGACAGACATATAGATACACAAGCTCAGTTTCACCACCATCTCTCCGCCTTGGTTGCTGTCTGTTCTCATTCTTACACCCGTAGTGGACAGGCCTTTTGGAGAATGGGAAGTTTGGTGAGGGAGGGGAAGGGAGGAAAGAAAGGGAGGCAAGGAGTGGGGGCTGTTGGAGCAGGGGTCCAGCCCAGGGAGCCGGGTCCAGCCCAGGGAGCCGGCTTCAGTGGAGCCCAAACACTGAATGCTGTTTGGAACGCCTTCCTTGGTAGCACACACCTGCAGTCCCAGATACTTGGGAGGCTGAGGCAGAAGGATTATTTGAGCCCAGCAGTTTGGAGGTCAGCCTGGGCAACATAGTGAGACCCCATTTTTTTTTTTTGTGATACTGGGGATTGAACCCAGGAGCATTCTACCTCCGAGCTACACCCCCAGCCCTATTTTTTTATTCTTTATTTTGAAACCGGGTCTCACTAAGTTGCGGAGGGCCTCACTAAGTAGCTGAGGCTGGCCGTGAACCCGGATCCTCTGGTCTCAGCCTCCCAAGTACTGGGATTACAAGCGTGCGCCACCACACCTGGCTCCCATTTTTTGAAAAGAGAAAGAAAACAACTCAATTAAAAACATGCTAAAGATTTGAATACTTAACTAAAGAAGATGTATAGATGGCCAGCAACTTAGCAAAGCACCATTTCAAAATAAAAAATAAAATAGGGCTGGGGGTGTAGCTTGGAGGTAGAATGCCCCAGGATTCAATTCCCAGTACCATATATATATATATATATATAATCTTCCAAACTGGGTGCTGTGGCGCACACCTGTAATCCCAGTTACTCAGGAAGGCTGAGACAGGAGGATAGGATAGGAAGCTCTAGGCCAGCTTTAGCAATTTGGGGAGACCACGTCTCAAAATTTAAAAAGGGCTGGGGGTGTGGCTCACTGGTAGGGTACTTGCCTGGCTTGCTCAAGGCCCTGGGTGTTTTTTCCCATTTCACTTTTCCTCCTGACTATTGGGTGGATACTATTGTTTCCATGTCTGCAGATGAGGAATTAAACTTCCACTTGAGTTCCCCTGGCTCTTGGCTCTGCTGGTTACTTGGGTGGGGTTATTTCCATTGAACTTCTCCTGGTGGCTGCGAGGTGGATACTATTGTTTCCATTTCTGCAGAGGAGGAAATGGCCCGATCAGCAGCTGGGAAGTGGGAGATCAGGACTGGACTGGAGTCTCAACGCTGCCTTGCATCTGGACCACCTGGAAGTCAATCTTTGGCTTCCCTGTGTGAGTGCGCATGTGCATCGGCAACACCGTAAAATCCCCCTGAAGTTAAACCTTGCAAACAGGGGGTGGGACCTTTCAAGAAATCATGAGAGAAAGCATTTCAGGAGTCTCCATCTGAAAGCCCCTCTCTGGGGGGTTCACCATTGTGGAGGGAGCCCTGGGAAAGGAGGAAGGTTGCATGGACCGCTAGCTGAGGATGGCCGCTTTGGATGGCCGCTTTGGGTCGTGACCCTCCTCTCCAGTCCTCTGCAGCGTGCACTTGAAACACCAGGGAGCTTGAGGACTCGAACTAGTTAAGCCAAGGAAGGTTCTAAAGTGGCCACTTAAAAATGAAGCCATCTGCCGGGCATGGTGGTGCACATCTGTAATCCCAGTAGTTGGGAGGCTGAGACAGGAGGATCACGGGTTCAACTCAGCTACTTAGTGAGGCCCTCAGCAACTTAGTGAGACCCTATTCCCAAATTAAAAAAAATAAATAAAAATAGGGCTGGAGGTGTAGCTTGGAGGTAGAATGCCCCCGGGTTCAATCCCATGACCAACCTCCCCCCAAAAAAAAACAAAAACAAAAATGAGCCGGGCGTGGTGGCGCACGCTTGTAATCCCAGTACTTTGGGAGGCGGAGACCAGAGGATCCGGGTTCGCGGCCAGCCTCAGCTCTGTCTCTCTCTCTCTCTCTCTCTCTCTACCTAGTGAGGCCCTCCGCAACTTCGTGAGACCCGGTTTCAAAATAAAGTATAAAAAAATAGGGCCGGGGGTGTAGTGTGGAGGTAGAATGCCCCTGGGTTCAATCCCCAGTACTGCCAAAAAAAAAAAAAAAAAAAGTGAAGGCATCTTCGGGTAGGAGTGTGGCTCAGTGGTAGAGCGCTTGTCTGGCAGGCACAGAGCCCTGGGTTCCATCCCCAGATGGCTAAACCAAACAGAAAAGCCACCTTAGAACAGTGTTTTGGACTTTCCCCCCCTTTTACTTCAAATAAGAATAGTTATTTTTAAGCCAGGCATGGTGGCACACCCTTGTCATCCCAGTATTTGGGAGGCTGAGACAGAAGGATTGCAGGTTCGAGGCCAACCTCAGCAGTTTAGGGAGATCCTGTTTCAAAATAAAAAAATAAAATAGGGCTGGGGGTGTAGCTCAGAGATAGAGTGTTCCTGGGTTCGATCCCCAGTACCCCTCTCCCCTCAAAAAAGAAAGAAATATAGATGATCCTCAATCTACAATGGAGTTACATCCCAATAAATGCACTGTATGTTGAAAATATCTTAAGTGAAAAATGTATCTAATACCCCTGACCTAGTGAACATCATAGTCTCACTTAGCCTACCCCAAACATGCTCAGGACACTTCCCATTAGCCCACGCTTGGGCAAAATCATCCAGCACAGGCCTGTTCATAATGAATTTCTCATGGATTTATTGAACATTCAACAGTAATTCTGAAATACAGAATGGCTGTATGTCAACACTCCCCTACCCTTGTAAAGTTGAAAAATCATACATCATAAATTGGGTGCCACCTGTATCATCATTTTTATATTTTTGTGTTTTGACAAGTAGTAGGCTAGTTTTAATCTTTAAATTGAGGTGAGAAATAATTTTTTTTGAGGTACTGGGATTGAACCCAAGAGCATTCTACCTCCAAGCTACACCCCCAGCCCTATTTTTTATTCTTTTTTTTTTGCCGTAGTGGGGATGGAACCCAGGGGCACTCTACCTCCGAGCTACACCCCCAGCCCTATTTTTTATTCTTTATTTGGAAACAGGGTCTCACTAAGTTGCGGAGGACCTCACTAAGTAGGTGAGGCTGGCCACGAACCCAGATCCTCCAGTCTCAGACTCCCAAGTACTGGGATTACAAGCGTGCGCCACCATGCCCGGCTTATTCTTTATTTTTGAAACAGGGTCTCACTAAGTTGCAGAGGTCCTCACTAAGTAGCTGAGGCTGGCCGCGAACCTGCGATCCTTCTGTCTCAGTCTCCCAAGCATTGGGATTACAAGCATGCACCACCATGCCTGGCGAGAAATAGTTTTAAAACTTGGCATTATGGTGTGTGGGTCTATTCTTTTTGTTGTTGTGGTACTGGGGATGGAACTCAGGGGCATTCTACCTCGGAGCTATATCTCCAGCCTATTTTATTCTCTATTTGGAAATAGAGTGTTACTATGTTGCAGAGGGTCTTACAAGTTGCTGAGGCTGGCCTTGAACCTGCGATCCTCCTATCTCAGCCTCCCAAGTCCTGGGATTATAAGCATGCGCCACCGCGCCTGGCTTTGTGTGGGTCTATCCTAACATTTGATGGCTGTTACTTAAAGCAGTTTCACTAAATTTAGATCTCTGGAAAAAAAAAAGTTTGGAGCGTGAAAACAGGTTGGAAATGTTGCGCCCAATAATAACAGTTGGACTTTTGGCTCATGAACTACTTCAGTGGGAAAGTATTTGCTTAAATCTCTGCCTGCTGTTCTAGTTGGAGGTTTGGCGATAGTATTTGCCCTCCCCCTGAACTTTCTGGATTTCAAAACCATGTGGAAGTATCATCCGTCTTAGGTATAAAATAGAAGGTCAAGCAACTTTGAAAGAATCGGCATCAAGAAGTGCTTTTCGTTATGTGTCAGTCATTTAGAAAATGGCAATCTGGTGTGCGAATGGTCCTCTTTCTTTCTCTCTCCCCCCTTTGAGAATACCACGAGGGGCTGTTTGGCTACTGACCACTTTCTTTCTTCCACATGTTGGCCCGTCGCCTCCTTAGCTCCCTTGGCAAAGCCCCTTCACAGGAAGTGGGGGTCCGCCCCTCCGCACAGGCCGGGGCTTGTCAGTGGGTAACCGTGGGTGGCTATGTGTGCATCCATCCATCCTTCGTGTCTTTTTCTTCCTTCCTTCCTTCCTTCCTTCCTTCCTTCCTTCCTTCCTTCCTCTCTTTCTCTCTTTCTTCTTTCTCTCTCTTCTTTCTTTCTCTCATCTATCTATCTATCATCTATCTATCTATCTATCATCTATCTATCTCTATCGCTCTCCTCCCTCCCTCCCTTCCTTCCTTCCTTTCTTTCTATCGAACCCAGGGGCATTCTACCTCTGAACTACATCCCCAGCCATATTTTTTAACTTTTTATTTTGAAACATGGTCTCACTAAGTTGTGGAGGGCCTCACTAAGTAGCTGAGGCTGTCCTCGAACCTGTGATCCTCTTGTTTCAGCCTCCCAAGTACTGGGATTATCAGTGTATGCTACCACGCCTGGTTCTGTTTGCTTATTTCTAACAGGCTTTCATTTTGGTTAGTGACTTCAGCTTTTTGGAGGTAGTGTCTTCTACATCCACTGCAGGCTATCTGTAGACAATTCAAACAATATGAAAAAACAGATGATGACAGATAGATGATAGATAAATAGATTAGATGATAAACATATAGATTAGATGATAGTATAGATGATAGGTTAGATGATTAGATAGATTAGATGATAGATAATAGGTAGACATAAAATGATAGATTAGATGATATAGATAGATAGATTGATAGATTAGATAGATAGATAGATGGATGGATGGATGGATGGAGATAGGCCAAACAACCCATCACCTCAACTATAACCATGGTTATCATTTGAGGTAGACATTCAGATTTCTTTTTATGTGCATGTGTGCTTATAGATGTGTGAAAATTTACATATATCAGATCACATTTGGAACCTGTGTTTCTACCTTCTGGATCAGATATCTCTCCTGCATACGAAAGTATCTTTCTTCTGTAGGTAGCAGGTATCTTTCAAGCAAATGAAGCTGGATGTCATCCTCTGGTAGCAGGCTCCTATGAGGTGCTGATTCAGCCATCGGATAGATATAGTATATAGCACAGGTTGTGCATCCTTAAAAATCTACTTGCTGAGTTCTTTAGGGTCAACTCCAGAGAAGACCTGACTTGGCACGAGATGCCATGTGTCCCAAGAGCAAGAGAGGATGAGCTGATTTTGTGGGCCTTACTTTTTTGAGGGGGGGAAACTGGGACTGCAGAGATTACTTTTGAAAGGTGTGCAGTGTTCATGAAGATAATCTGACATGACCTTCAAATTCCAGAGCCCCACCCACATTCATTCTGGCTCTTCTTTAAAGGTTTGAAATAACCTGAAACTTTCTCATAGAAAAAGAGGGTTAAAAAACATGATAAGAGCCAGGCGTGGTGGTGCAATCCTGTAATCCCACTACTCGGGAGGCTGAGACAGGAAGATCGCAGGTTTGCGGCCAGCCTTAGCAACTTAGCAAGACCCTCAGCAACTTAGTGAGATCCTGTTTCTAAATAAGAAATAAAATAGGGCTGGGTGTGTAGCTCAGAGGTAGAATACCCCTGGTTTTGATCTCTAGTACCACAAGTAAAACAAAACAAAGACAAAATAAAACAAATAAAAAAACCCTCAAAATTATTAAGTCATTCACTGACTTAAAAAATAGTTTTCTTTCTGGCAATAAGTGCTTGGAACTTTGGCAAAATCTGGAACTTTGTCTTGGTACCAAACACCTAGAATTGCTGAATTAAATATAAAAGTAGCCAGGCGCGGTGGTGCACGATTGTAATCCCAGTACTTGGGAGGCGGAGACTGGAGGATCTGGGTTCGCGGCCAGCCTCAGCTACTTAGTGAGGCCCTCTGCAATCCAATGCCAAAAAAAAAGAAACAGTATTTTTTTTGGGGGGGGTACTGGGGATTGAACCCAGGGGCATTCTACTTCCGAGCTACACTCCCAGTCCTATTTTTTTATTCTTTATTTTGAAACAGGGTCTCACTAAGTTGCTGAGGGCCTCACTCAGTAGCTGAGGTGGGCTGAGAACCTGTGAACCAGCCTCCCAAGTACTGGGATTACAGGCGTGCTGCCACCACACCCAGCTCCTTTTTACTTTTTATTTTGAAACAGGGTCTTGCTAAATTGCTGAGAGCCTTACTAAGTTGCTGAGGCTGTCCTCGCACCTGCCATCCTCCTGTCAGCCTCCTGAGTAGCTGGGATGACAGGTATGCACCATGGTGCCTGGCAAGATTAGTTCTTGAAGTGAAAGAATAAAGGAAAGGAGAGCACTGGATTATCCGTCCCTTTAGAAAATTAGACACAAGGCGCAGTTTTTCAAAAGGCACAGTCCCAGGAAGCAAGCCTGCATTCTGGATGGGCAGGTTTGAAAGAGGATGCCTCTCCACCCCTCTTGCCAGCCATCCTGGAGAAAGAAAGGCTTGTCCTGGCAACTAGGAAATTGAGCTCACTCCTGATGTCAGATTATATGAATAACTAATGGATGTTCAGAGTTTTACAGTTAAAAAAATGCTGCCCCAAGCAGCCCATCCATAGGCTTATTAGTTTATTAGTTTCTCTTGTTCATTAATGTACAACATACACAGCCGGTCAGACCTGGGATATAAATCCTCTTCATCTTATCCCAAATCCTGTGATTGTCCTTCTACATCTTGGTTCACAATAGAGAATTTATTTATTTATTTATTTTGTAGTACTGGGGACTGAACCCAGGGGCATTCTACCTCCGAGCTACACCCCCAGCCCTATTTTTTATTCTTTGTTTTGAAACAGGGTCTCACTAAGTTGCGGAGGCCTCACTAAGTAGCTGAGGCTGACCACGAACCTGCGATCCTCCAGTCTCAGCCTCCCAAGTACTGGGATTACAGGCTTGCGCCACCACGCCTGGCTCACAATGCAGAATTTAGACTCTCTCTCAGGTAGGACAGTGACTCCCGAACCTGGTTACTTAACAAATCTCCTGGGAGGAGTTTGAAATGTAGACTCCCGGGCCTTACCCTTAGAGATTCTGACCTACAGTGGTGTTTGTGAATCTCTATTTTTAAATGGTTACCTGGGAGTCTGATGTACAGTCAGGTTTGGGAACCACGGTTTTGTGAAATCAAAGACCAATGCCACAAGCCAGGTGTGGTGGCACACACTTGTAATCCCAGTACTTGGTAGGCTGAGACAGGAGGATCACAGGTTCGTGGCCAGCCTTAGCTACTGAGTGAGGTCCTCTGCAACTTAGTGAGACCCTGTTTCAAAATTAAGAATAAAAATAGGGCTGGGGGTGTAGCTTGGAGGTAGAATGCCCCTGAGTTCAATCCCCAGTAACGCAAAAAAGAAAAAAAGACCAATGCCACACTTTTGCTGATAACACTTTTGGGAGTTCCTTTATAAAGATGGAAATCAGTGTGTTTTAGGTCAGTGGTTCCTAACATTTTAAAAACTGCCTTTCCTTTTTATAATCTGTTGAATTTTATGATTTTTCCCATAACAAATACACAAACACATATACACTTTTAGAGTTTTAGGTGTATTAGTTTTCCATTTCTGCTATAACAACTTATCAGTCGTGCATCTCTTTTTGAATCTGGGGATAAGACATTTCATTGTGTTTCCTTCTTTCCTTTCCTTTCTTTCCTTCCTTCCTTCCTTCCTTCCTTCCTTCTCTCTCTGTCTCTCTCCCCCTCCCTCTCTCCCTTTCTTTCTTTCTTGGGATTGAACCCAGGGGCATTCTACCTCTGAGCTACACCCCCAGCCCTATTTTATTTTTTCTTTTGAAACAGGGTCTTGCTAAGTTGCTGGGAGTCTTGCTAAGCTGCTGAAGCTGGCCTCAAATTTGCCATCCTCCTGTCTGGGCCTCCCAAGTACTGGGGATTACAAGCACACGCTGCCACGCCTGGCTAGAGTAGCCTGAATTCTTCGGTGCATGCACACTTTCACCCATCTTCAAAGACAGCAATGGTAGCCTCTCTCTGGCCCTGCCTCTCTCTCTTCTCTCTCTCTCTCTCTCTCTCTCTCTCTCTCTTGCTCTCGCTCTTTCGCTGTCTCTCTCTCTCTCTCTCTCTGCCACAGTAGTTCAGTGGAAGTTCATAGTAAAGAGAGTCAATTCAGTAGGAATTCCAAGTTTGAGAAGCTAGGTTCACAGAGACAGAAGGTAGAATGATGGTTGCCAGGGGCTGGGAGGAGCGAGGAATGAGGGAGGTTTTTCGTTTTTGCATACTGGGTGTAAAGCTCAGGCCTCCTGTATGCTAAGCAGAGCTCTACCTCTGAGCTACACTCCCATCCCGAGGAGCTTTTGTTTAATGGGTACACCTGGTTTTGCCAGGTGGAAAGATTTCTGGAGTTGGGTGCTGGTGTTGGTTGCACAACAACAAATCACGACGGCCCCCTCGATGTTAAGCACGCGCCGCCCCATCACCCACGCGCGCGCGTGCCCACGGGGCAGGTCCGAGTGCGGCCTGAGGATCTGCGCTTCTGACAAGTGCCCAGGTGAGGTCGATCTGCGGCCACACTGGACGTCGCTGGCGTCGGAGGCCAGGTGGGTGGAATCGGGAGCGCCCCCGTGCCTCATTATTAGGAACAACAGCTGGTGCGTATTGAGCGCTTGCTGTTTACACGTCATCTCCCAGGCGGGCGAAGGGGCGCGCGGGATGCTTTGGACCTCGGGGTGTGCGCACGCCGCGGGGCGTGGCCGGGGCGTGGCCGGGGGCGTGGCCGCGGCGCGGGGGCGTGGCCTGGCGGTGCGCTGGGTCCCCGCGGCCGGCAGGGGGCGCTGTCGCCTCGTCCCGCCCGGGCCGCCGGGCCGCCCACCCCGCGGGCGCGCCTCTCCGCAGACCAGAGCCGCCCGGCCCGGGACCCGCGCGCCCCGCGCAGCCTGCTCAGCCCGACAGCGGCCGCCGCGATCGCCGCCTCCCGGGTGCCCGCCGGTGTCGCCCGCCCAGCCCGCCGTCCCGGCGCCGTCGGGGCCCGCGTCCCG
>PVJS01025345.1:0-27934 GCA_004027185.1 Glis glis
AACCCAGGGGCGTTCTACCTCCACACTACACCCCCGGCCCTATTTTTTTATACTTTATTTTGAAACCGGGTCTCATGAAGTTGCGGAGGGCCTCACTAGGTAGAGAGAGAGAGAGAGAGAGACAAAGAGAGAGAGAGAGAGAGGAGAGAGAGACAGAGAGAGAGAGAGAGAGAGAGAAGAGAGAGACAGGGAGAGAGAGAGAGAGAGAGACAGGGAGAGAGAGAGAGAGAGCTGAGGCTGGCTGCGAACCTGGATCCTCCAGTCTCCACCTCCCAAAGTACTGGGATTATAAGTGTGCGCCACCACACCTGGCCCATGTACCTTCTTAAAAGCAAGACAAAGCCAGGAATGTTGGCACACACCTGTAATCCCAATATTTGGGAGGCTGATACAGGAGGATCACAAGTTCAAGGACAGCCTCAGCAACTTGATGAGAATCTCAGCAACTTAATGAGACCTTGTTTCAAAATAAAAAAATAAAAAGGACTTGGGGTGTAGTTCAGAGGTAGAATGCCCCTGGGTTCAATCCCTAGTACCAAAAAAAAAAAAAAAAACAAGGCAAATATCTCCTTTGATGGACCTTCCTCCTTCTTGGAATATGCCAGAAAATGGTTCATGCTTCTGCAGCTTGAGAATGGGACTCAATGTGAACTATGATAAAGCAGAACAGTCATACGGATAGCCGTGTCTCGGAGGACATTGGCGCTACCATCCCATCCCTAGACTGCCTACTGCTGACCTCTCGCTGAAGAAAATAAACCTGTAGTTTATGTAAGCCTTTTATGTAAGTCTGCTGTTCACAGCTGGTGGAAATTGCTAACTGATACAGAGAATGTGAACGGAGGTGGAGCTCATAAGCCTTCTGTGTATGATGGTAGGTACTTCAGGAGATACCGCTCATGAATGTGGTCAAGACATAGATCACAGCATATGTCCTGATTTTCTGATATAAACAGCTCTGCCTTGCCAAGGTTAACCAGCAGGTCAGCTGCGCTCCTCATCAAGGTCTAGGACAGGATGGAATTCTGAGACCTTCATGGAATCCGACGGGCCTGGCAACACAGATGGACAGAAGTTTCTCCTCTCGATGGCGATCAGGGGCTCTGACTCCTTGTTTATTTCCCCCCTCGTAGTCCTTTCCCGGAAGCACTTGGCTAATTTTGTGCTCCAGTAACCAAGATGGGCATTTGTCACTTCCTTCATAAAGGAATGCAAACCGGTAAATATTTGAGATTCCCAGAAGCACTTAACAGAATTTTGGCCACAGGGACAGCCCGCTGAGCACTTGGCTTTGAGTAGGCATGTATCTAGACCTTGCTATGAGATGCACATGTGTGTTTTTCTTTCCACCCTTTAGCAGCAACAATCTTTGTTTCAGAATCCAGTGACTCAGACTCCAAGAAAAATAAATAAATAAAATTTCAGAAAGCACTGTAAGAGTCCTTCCAAGAAAGAATCCACATCTGAGAGCTTTGTCTTATTTAGGGATTCTGTGGACAGACTTTGTAAGTGAAGATAAATAATTCATTTAATCAATACACCTACAAAATGAATCGGCATGGGTAAACTTCTAACACAAACACCCTGATCAACTTAGGGTTTTCTTGTTGAGTTTTGTGGAACAACATTCTCTGACCCTTCACTCACCTTTAACCCATGTGACTTGATGACTAATTGAAGCATATGATTTAAATTATCCAAAGACTGAAGCAATGGCCTTTGGAAAGCATGGGCCTCTCCTGATGTCTGTCTCTGGATTCAGGCCCCAGGGCAGCTCCTATTGTCTTCAGGATGCCTGAGGAGGCTTTCCATGGTCAGTCCTGGGACTTTCCTACTCCATTTCTTCTAAGGATAAAATGTTAAACTCTGCACATCCTTCCCTCAGCTACGACTGTCCTGGATGTCTTTGGATCTGTGTATATGCCTCCCTTTGTTTAGAATGTCATCCCTACCACTCTGTTCATTTGGGGAGCTCCTGGCCAATCTGCAAGATAAAGCTTTATAGTCTCATCTTATGAAGGAGGAGTCAGAGATCCAGAGAAATGGAGTTATTTGTCTACACTCATGTAAGTAGAGCTGGTGTTATGACTTGACTGTCTGGCACACTAGCCTGTGTCTTTTTCTCTATTCCTAGAGAAAATGGGACCATACACAAAGATTGGATCATAATATTGTCCCTTTATGTATGTTACTATGTTTGAATTGTGTGTAACTTTATTTTTCCAGTTTCTTAAGATGAAAGCTGATGTGACTGTGTTGAAACCTTCCTTTTTTCGAATCTAGACATTTTTGTGCCGTGAATTTCCCTCAAAGTACTGCTTTGGCTGCATGCCACACATTTTTATGTTGTGCTCTAATTTTTATTCAGTTCACAGGACCATCCAATTTTTATCTTTTATTCCTTCTGCATGGAGTTCACTGGGTTTCTTAGTGTATGAAATAGGCTTCTCATTAAATTTTTAAAATTGTAGTCTTTATTTCTTCAAACATTTTCTGTATACTCTTTCTCTAGTGATGCTAATTACATGTGTATAAGGCCATATGAAGTTGCCTCCCAGGTCATTGAATCTCTGTTCATTTTTTCCCTCTTTGGCTAATTCCTTTTATTAGATATTTGAGTTCACTAATCTTTTCATCTCCAAACCTAATCTGCTGTTCATGCCGTATATTTTTCATTCAAGGCATTATAGTTTTCATCTCTAGATGTTTGATTTGTATATTTTTTATATGTCCTGTGTTTCAACATGCACATTCCTCAGATAATTAAATATATGAAATATATGAGTCAGGTGTGGTGGCACACATCTGTAATCCCAGTACTTGGGAGGCTGAGACAGGATTATCACAGGTTCAAAGCCAGCCTCAGCAACTTAGTGAGACCCTGTTTCCAAATAAACATAAAATAGGGATAAGGGTGTCGTTCAGAGGTAGAATGCCCCTGGGTTCAATCCTTAGTACCACACACACAAAAAAGAAATATGTGAAAAACAGTTATAATAATTGTTTTAATAGCCTTGCCTACTAATTTTATCAACTATGTCATTTCTGAGTCAGTTTCAATTGATTGACGTTACTCCTCATTGTGACTCATATTTTCCTTCTCCCTCAAATATCTGGTAACTTTTTATTAGATGTGGAAGACAATGAATTTTATTTTGTTGAGTTTTTGATATTTTATATTCACATAAATATTATTAAGTGGTACTCTGGAATGTAGTTATTTGGAAACACTTGATTATTTTGGGTCTGGCTTTTAAGACTTATTAGACATGACCAAAGCACCATTTTGTCTGAATTTAGTTTTGCCCTACTGCTAAGGTAAGTAAATTCTGAACACCCTCCCCACGGTCCCATAAGTTATTACGTTTCTTATTCTGGGTTGTGGGAATAGAAACTCTTCCAAGGCCTGTGTGAGCTCTGGGGAGTATTTCATCTGGTCCTTTTAGGTAGGTTTCCCCCAGTCTTGGGTAGACTCTTCACATGCATGTGCCAACAGGACTCAGTTGAAAAATTGAAGGGAATTCACTACTGATCACTGAGTTTTCTTTCTGTGCACCTCTCTCTTCTCTCTGAAATTCCACTGTGTGATGCCTACCTACCTCGGTGTCCCAGCAATATTCCCTCAACTCAGGAGACACCGAATTCTCTAAGGAATAAACTGTGATGATTTGGGGCTATACTTCATTGCTTCACATCACTCAGAGTTCCATGTCCTTCGTTAGTCCCTGTCCCATTCTTAAAAACTGTTGTTTTGGCTATTGTTTAATTCTTTTTAATTGTTTCCTTTGTGAAGGTGCATCCAACTTGTTTTAGTTAGCTTTTTGTTGTTGTTGCTATGATCCAAATTCCTGACAAGAACAGCTTGGAGAAGAAAAACTTCATTTTGGCTCATGGTTTCAAAGGTTCAGTCCTTAGTCAGCTGAGGCATCATGGCAGCACAGAGTGATGAAGATGGGCTGTTCAACTCATGGCAGCCAGAAACAAAGAAAGCTAGAGAAGGGGACCAGGGACATATATAGTCATCAAGGCCACACTCCCAGTGACCCACCTCCTCCAGCCACACCCCACCACTGAACCTTGCTGCACTGGGGAACAAGCTTTCAACACATGAGCTTTGGGGGGACACTCCAAACCCCAACCCTAACGCAGTCTCCATCACTTCTCTGATCATAAGCTCAAGTTGGGTTTCATTTCCAATTGGGAAAAATGACTTCCGTAATTAGAATCTTTGGGAAGAGCCTGGAGAGATATTTTTGCTGAGAAATAAATCTTAATATTCTTCTGAGATCATGGTCAATTTTATTCTTAGTTTAGGGATCTATCTCTCTGAACCACCTTCCCAAATGTCCTTTTGCACAACTCAATAGTTTGGGTTTACACCTTAGTTTGCCTTTTGCAAGCTACATGATCTCAGACAAATTATTGGAGCTCTCTTTTCTCAGTATTTTTAAATCTGTAAAATGGAGTTGTTATCATCTACCTAATAGAATTATTAAATTAAAAGGAGATTATACATACATATGTATAATCTTATATATATGATCATATGCATAATATATATGTATAATTATATATAATGCCTTTCTCATAGGAAATCTCTAGAAAACATTTGTCTAAAGATAATTAAATGTTGTACACTCTAAAATGCCAGTATTCATTTTTTGTCTCAAAGTCAATTATTGTTTGCTTTTAAACCTATCTTTCTATCTTAATTTTCACCAAGGGAGACCTGTGAAATGATCTCTTTTGACAAGTCAATCCAGACTTTTCCCTCTTTATTTTACTTGTAATAATAACTCTACCCTAAAATGTGCAGATATAAAATATTTATTTGAAAAGTATTGTGTTTGCAGCAGTGTGTTTCACAAGTAAATGGAATTGAAGTTTTACTTATAAAAGGCGGGGAGGAAATCTCTCCATCAATCGATTTGGCCAGTGAGAAGCCTGTCTCCCTGCTGAATTCTGGGTACGCTCACCATCGGCAAGGCCACACTGCCATACCTCCGCCCTGGGTCCCACAGGGCCACTGTGCAAGAGCTGCCCACACACCTCAGCTACGAGGCCCCTTGTCATCCATCTCACTGGGGACAGAGCGTTGACGATGCAGCCAAGTGTGACATGCTCACATTCCACCATGCCCTTGGTGTACGGGAAGCTTCCCCTGTTACTGGCACCACTGTTTAAGCTTCCAGAAGCTTCCAGTGGATTCTAGATGAGGGTTGCAATAGGCTCCCCTACACAATGTATTTCCTTCCATCCTAGATTGTCTATTCCATAATGATCTGCAACTGAAACCAAGGTGATTTCCTGGTGTCACTGTAAGCATAGGCAAAGAAGAGGGAGGTGAAACTTCATTATTCCACCCCCTATTTTCTTTAGAATGAAAACAAAATCCTTCTTAAATCTTCACCTTACTGGACATACTTGGTGTTGTCAGTGAAACTCCCAGCATCCCCTTGGCTTCTTCTGTTACCCCAGGAAGGGACCTGGGAGTCCTCACAATGGCCCCAGGGGCTTGGGTGGTGTGGACAGCTGATGAAATCAGAGCCAATCAAAGTTGAACTTGAAATTCGCCAGTTATCCTTCATGCTTGACTAGCTCCTGGTCAAAAAAAATAAGTGTATGGATGGGAACTATTACAATTTCTTAGCTATAATCTGGAAATCTTTCACCAGATAAATAGCATCAATAGTAACACAGACCTGTGGTTATCAAAAAAGGCATTTGGATTGCACAAAGGGGAGCAGAAGTTTGATTTAAAAAAAAGTTCATTCCCTAGACTTGAAGATACTTCCCCATGCCTTGGTCAAGAACTGGCCATGTCCCCAACCTGGGGTCCAGGAAGGCATGACTATGTACTTAAGCAAAATACCCATATTTTGTTTCATCCTGCACATGTTGGTTTCTTTTACCTGCATACAAAATCCTCACACAGACATCCAGACAAGAACGGCTGACCTATAGAAGTGAGCACTGGACACCTTCAGAAGGCCAAAGACTTTGCTATACACACATTCAGTTCATGTCAAAGGGAATCCATGGGAGGTCGGTTTAGTAAGTCCATTTTGCAGAGGAATAAACTGAGGTCCAGATAGTGCAGGTGGTTTGGCTAAGATCGGACAGTTAGGATGTGTTGAAATGAAACTCTAAGGCCAGCTTAGTTGTCTTGAAAGCATGAGGATTCCACACTGCTCCTCCAGGCAATAAAGGTGAAAAGGGACTTGTGGCTTCTGAATTTCTTGCCCTCAAGTTGTGTTTGGTTTATGGACAGATCGTAAGGGCTGCTCATCAAATTAACCCAACACAACTCTGAGAGACATTCAGAAGGAGTCAGACGAAAAAGGACAGCCCATCTCATCCCCATATAATAAGCAATTAGATCCTTTTCTTGTTAATTCAATCAGAGAAGCAGAGAGATATTGCAACTCCTTGGATTAAGGACCAAAATAAGAAAAAATTTTTTACACGGCTGACCTTTGTCAGTTTCTTGTAAGAGGAAGTGATGATAAGCCACTGAACTAGCAAATTATCTCTGCAGAGCTGTTGACAGGGTCAGTGGGAATGAAGCCTGCTTTAACAAAGATGAGCCGGTGTCTGAGGCACATCATTTGGTTTGGGAGGCTTTAGCCATAACGATGTTCAGAGGCACTATGGAAGCAGACTCTAAAACATGCAGCTTTTTTTTTTAATCTTGAGAAATTTAACTCTTTCCTTCTTTTTCTGGAATCAGTGCAAAGGAATGTAAAGTTGGCATTGCCAGCCCTTTGGGGTGACATAACTCTTTTTAGCAGCTTAAAAGCAAGTAGAAGCCAGCCGTGATGATACGCATCTGTAATCCCAGTACTTGGAAGGCTGAGACAGGAGGATTGCAGGTTGGAGGACAGCCTCAGCAAGTAGCGAGTCTCTCAGCAACCTAGCGATACCCTGTTTCAAAACAAAAAATAAAATAAGGCTGGGGGTGTAGCTCAGAGGTAGAATGCCCCATGGGTTTAATTCCCTGTATTGCAAAAACAAACAAACAAAAAAAGCAAACAAATATTGAACATCTAAAAGACACCAGGCACCTCTGCTACTGCCATATTCTACTCCTTGCATCAGAAAAGGGAGAATTGTTTTCATTTTACTAGCAAGGAAACTAAGGTTCAGAAAAATTTCATAATTTACAATAAATTTACATAATTTTGATAACCTGTCTTTATCAAAAAAGGCATTTGGATTGTATAAAGAGAAGCAGAAGTTTGATTTAAAAAAAAAGTCAGCTGGGCGTGGTGGCACACACTTATAATCCCAGTACTTGGGAGGCTGAGACAGGAGGATCCGGGTTCGCGGCCAGCCTCATCTATTTAGTGAGGCCCTCCGCAACTGAGTGAGACCCTGTTTCAAAATAAAGAATAAAAAAAAGGGCTGGGGGTGTAGCTTGGAGGTAGAATGCCCCTGGCTTCAATCCCCAGTACCGCAAAAAGTAAATAAATAAATAAATAAAAAGTCCATTCCCTAGACTTGAAGATACTTCCCCATGCCTTGGTCAAGAACTGTATTAAAATGTAAGAACACTGTGGAGAATGCAGCTTCAGCAATCAGGCAGAGGTTAACTTGACGGTCACTCATCCTGTACCTCGTTCTTTCTAGGTACCTACTATGTTCCCCAGAGTCCTTGTGTGGACTTGGATGTATAACTGAGTTCTAGACAATGGTTGTTTGTAGAAGTGACTTGTAGCGTTTCCTTTCTGCTCCATAACATATTCCTGCAAACAATTCTCCTTGCTCTTTTTCCTTCCAAGGGCTTGACAGAAACAAACACAAACATTTTGGAAACTCCATGTTAATGATGCGGGAACCACGAGACAGAAGGTACTTGAGCCCCCAAAGTACTACTTGGAGGAGAGCCACTCGCCATGTGAGAACATTTGTTTTGGACTTTCCGTGGGTTGCAATGTATTGGAATCCTGAAGGCATTGGGGAGTTTATTACCATCTCTACTGCCAACCTAGGTTATATAAAGAGCTGAGGATCAGGAGAGCGATGCAAGGTTTAGTGGAAGTACTTTAACACTGAAGCATGACCCTTTAATGTAACTGTTAATCTGACATGTCAACACTATGATGCCCAGTGGTTGCGTCAAACACTAGTCTAGACATCACTATACAGGCACTTTTTAGATATGAGTGACTTTTACAATCAGTTGACTTTACGTAAAGCAAATTACCCTCTATAATTTGGGTGGGTTTCATCCAATCCATTGAAGGCCTTAAGAGCCAAGACTGAAATTCCCAAGTAAGAAGAAACTATGGTTGTACCACTTTACAATCCCACCAACAATGTATTCTATGGAGATCAGTATGGAGATTCTTCAAAAGATTAGAAGTGGAATCACTACAGGACCCAGCTCCCTGGGCATCTCTCTAAAAGAATTAAAGTCAGAATACTACAGTGATACATGCATATCCATGTTTATAGCAACACAACTCACCATATCCAAGTTATGGAACCAACCAAGGTGTCCGTCAACAGATGAATGGATAACAAAAATGTATGTACACAATAATGGAATTTTACTCAGCCATAAAGGAGAGCAAAGTTATGTCATTTTCCAGGAAATGGATGAAACTAGAGACTATTATGCTGAGTGAGTTGCAGAAAGTCAAGGGTCAGGAGCCGGGCGTGGTGGCTCACACTTGTAATCCCAGTACTTTGGGAGGCGGAGACCGGAGGATCCGGGTTGGCGGCCAGTCTCAGCTCGCTCGCTCTCTCTCTCTCTCTCTCTCTCTCTCCCTGTCTCTCTCTCTGTACTTAGTGAGGCCCTCCGCAACTTCGTGAGACCCGGTTTCAAAATAAAGTATAAAAAATAGGGCCGGGGGTGTAGCGCGGAGGTAGAACGCTCCTGGGTTCAATCCCTGGTACCGCAAAAAACAAAAAGAAAGTCAAGGGTCATATGTTTTCTCTCATGTGTGGAAGCTAGAGAGAAAACAGGAAAGGAAAGAGACTTCAGCTGAAAGAGCAGAGAGACCAGGAGAATGGTGGAAGGGGGCTGGGGGAGGGAGGAAGGAAGGGGAAAAAGGAGGCCTCATGGAAGAAACAGTTCAAATAATGTTCTGTCTGTATATCACTACCATTCTCACTAACAGTGCGTGTTACAAAAGAAACTATGGCTCCAGACCGCAGCTTGGGATTTCTACTTGGTTCCAGCCTTTGGACTCAAGACTAAGACACATACTCGTACTCAGATCTCCAGCAAGCCAGCCTGCTCTATGGAGTTCACATTCACCGGCCCTCACAATCCAGCGACCAATTCCAGTTCCTATAGGAATAGGTATGCACAGATGTTGGGTGTCTGTGTGCTGTGATGTGTGTGTATGTGTGTGTGTGTGTGTGTGTGTGTGTGTGTACGAGAGACAGATGGAAAGTGGGCAAGATCAGTGCCCACTGTGGCTGGAGAAATCAGGTGCTTTTCTGACTGACATCTGACATCCTCCTACCTCTGAAAATTTTTGTAGAATAACAGTGAGGGGAAATCAGGGGGCCAGTTCAGAGACTCCAGACCAAAGTTCTAGGATATGGGGACGCTTGGTTGGAGGCCTGTACTGCATCCCATGGCAGGACTCAGGTATTTTCTGTCTCTCCAGAAGGAGCAGGAGGTGTTCCTGTCCACACAGGTCAGGCTTGGCCACTTGACCTGCTGTCTGGTGACACCTGACCAGAAGGGGCAAGGGACGTGCAGACAAGAAGCTTTAGAAGTCCGCGGGAGTTTCCTTTCTTTTCCCTCTGCTGAATGGCTGGCACATGGTCTCCCAGAGACAAGGACACAGGGAGCAAAGCCACAGCCGATGCTCTGTGGGTGTACAGCATGAGCCAGAAGTGGGCCTTGCTGCAAAATCCCCAGAAATTTGTTATTGTAGCACATAGCAACCTGCCCTGACTCATTTCTGTTCATAGATAGACACCATAGACGGTCTTAGTTCAAATCCTGGCTTCCACCACTTTCTAGATGTGTGCCTTTGGAGAGGATTTTAGCCTCTCTGTTGCTCATTTGTCTCTCCTAAAAAGGGGGAAGTAGAAGACTGATCAACACGGGTTGTCGTGAGCATGCAGTTAGTTAACACATCGCAAAGCTCTTGTTTGTCATGGACTCATGACATTAATATTCATTGGTGTTAATGAATATTACTTATGATTATCTCATGCTTCTAAACCTCTTTCTTCTCCACAAGGTGACTGAGGAAGCCCTCACCATTAGGATGGGCAGTGAAGGACTGGCGAACGACTCATAATCACTCTCTGAAGAATATCAGCAACGCAGGGGTGGGGCTGGGGACTTTTCCTATTAAGTGCCAGATAATACAAATTTTAGGATTGGTGGCCCTTTTTGTGTCTCTGTCTCATATTCTTCTTTCTGTTTCTGTCTCAATGTCTTTTGACAGGCCTTCAAAATGGTAAAGACAATTCTTAGCTGGAGGGACACACAAAAGCATGACCACCGAGCAGAATTTGCCAAGCCCTGGTCTCACCAGTTCTACACCAATCCTGTCTCTTGCTGGTTTTTCTCATATGAGATCTCCCTTTGACCTCCACGGTGGGAGGAGCTCAGGACCACCCTTTGCACAGGTAAGCTCTTGCCCCGCATGCTTGATGTGCATGCTCATCTGGGCTTACTTTCTCAAGAGCAGACCATGAGCCCGCTCCTTCCTCTACTGGTCTCACTGCACCAGCAGAGGAGGTGACAGATCCCCTTGGCTCATCCTTTGGCAGCACAGTGGACATATTCATTATTAGAGACTTTAAGTAGAGCTAATGGAACTGATTCTTGAAGGGAAAGCAAATTCTTTGTTTATATGAACCAATATTGATGAGCCACATTGCGAAATAACAAAGGACTTCTGGTGTGTGCGTGTTTAGCAAAGGCTTGTTTGGTAGGCATGCCGGATCGCTGGCATGGTTTCTGCTCAGCTCCCGGGATGGCCCTCCATGGTCCATACAGGTTAAGAATGCACAGGATTAAGGTTGTCTCAAGCACGTGGATGAAACAGATGCTTGCAGGGGAAAATCCCACTGCAGGTTAATCCTCAAGGCTGGTCTCTGTTTCCAAAGCTTAATGCCCAATCCCAGCCTCCGGAGTTCCATGACAAGTCAATAAATATCATAAGCAGGTGCATACGTTTCTGAAGGAAAGCCCTTGTGCCACCCTGGGTTTTGCCTCCACAGGTGGGAGCCCTGCAGTAGCGCACGTTGGCTGACTCTGGCTATTTTGCAATCTTTCCTAATAATGTTGTCCCACTTGGCTCTTGCCTCTTTTGGTCCTTGGCATTTGCTTTCCAATTCTGTTTGTCCATCTGTTCCTGTCTTTCTGGCATTGTCGCCCGCCTGCTTTTTAACGCAATTTTCCCTTTCTTCTCAGCAATTTTGTGATCCCAGTCTACTGTTTGCTTTTTCTAGCTTGCTCCCTGTTTGAAGACATGCTGTGAGAACTGGAGAGAAACACGGGGCCTTACTTCTCTGAGGGCTTCCTGTGTCTCCGTCTGCAGTTTGCATCTGTAGCTCACAGGGTGGACAACTGTATACTCATGAAGCCCCAGACTCAACGTGGCCTGTTGTCTCAGAGCAATTCTATATCACAAGGCCTGAAACACTTTTTTTTATCATATATATGGATCTACTAGAGAAAAGGTTAACATTTTGTTGTTGTTGTTGTTTTAAAGTCAATATAAGAACAACATTGCTGAATGCTTCTTTAAATTTGCCTCATTCTCTCTCCCCTGTTATTAGGATACTTGGGTAGGAAAACCTGAGGAAGAGCGATTAAGATAGAGTGGGTCAGGGAGAGGAAGCACAGCCCTTCACTGCTGCCCATGCACCAAGTCATATTTTGTCCTAATTTGGTCTTGAGGTCTCTATCACAAGAGTGACTATAGACTGTAGCATACCCTGATAAGGATCCAAGTGATTTGGTCCATAGTGACATCTCATGGAATACTTCTTCATCCTGGTAGGTGACCTAATGCCTAAGTGTCTGTCCTGGGAACAGGTGCCTGTCTTACAGAAAACTTCTTCACACTGGCTACAAGGGCCACAGGAACCCAATACACAGACAAAGCCATCTATCTGTCCAATCTGTCTGTCTGTTTATCTATCTCTCTGTCTATATAGTTATGTATCTATTTTCTTCAGATACAGCACATATACACATATATTTATTTCGAACATAAAATCATCTAAAAGGGATTTATTCTTCTCACTTTACTCTTCTAAAACAACACCTATTTTAACAAAAACATACGATCTTCCAGTCTGTGCCACCTATGTGCTTGAACCATTTCCTCATAGTTGTAATCATAGCATACAAATGCAATTATGTTGTAATAGTTTCCCTTACTTTCTATTCTTAAATACTCATAAACATGTACTAATAGAGATAATCCTATAAAACTGCATACTATTTATTTGTAGAAATATATGAAATACTATTACACATGTATTTATTTTCACATGTTAATAATATTAATATCAAATCATTTTAGAAATTGTACACAGAGTAAGAACATAATTTATGGAAGAAATTTTAAATCACTGATAATTTTACCATCCAGATAGATTTGATTTGGAAAATTTGCTGTTAGTAATTTATTTTATGTTTGCATGAATATAATGATAAATCAGATACCTCCTTGACAATTTCATGGATAGAAGATTCATTCTCACCATAGATCTTAGTAAACTCAGCATATAATAATTTTTCCTCCTATTAAGTCAAGCACTTTCACCTTTTCACTTAAAGGGAGCATTTTACAATTTCTCTTTGGAATATCTGAATTGCTCATATCAGTATCTGGGGCCATTCTTAAGTAAATTAAGGGTTAATTGAACACAGCATGGCAATACTTCTGACAGTTGATTTGATAAGCAAGACAGCTATTAAGTAACTAACAGGCAAGTAGTGTATACAGTGTGGATACTCTGGTGACAGAGGAGATGGAGTGGGACAGCACAGGATTTCATCGCAGTACTCAGAAGAGCACACAATTTAAAACTGATGAACTGCTTACTCGTGAAATTTTCCATTTAACATTTTCAGACTATAGTAGACTGTGAGTAATTGAAACCATGGAAAGTAAAACCATGGATAAGAATGGATGACCATAGCCGGGCGTGGTGGTGCACGCCTGTAATCCCAGTACTTGGGAGGCTGAGACCAGAGGATCCGGATTCACAGCCAGCCTCAGCTACTTAGTGAGACCTCCGCAACTTAGTGAGACCCTGTTTCAAAATAAAGAATAAAAAATAGGGCTGGGGGTGTAGCTCGGAGGTAGAATGCCCTGGGTTCAATCTCCGGTACCACACACAAAAAAAAGAAAGGAATGGATGACTATTTTATTCATATATTTATTCCCCCAAATGGACTCTGGAATTACTTACCAAGCTCTCATCCTCAGTCTACAGACTGTCTAATTTCAATTTTGACTTTGAGTTAAATCTCCTTATTTCATCAGGGCAGAATTTATACTTATGCAAAAATGCAGTCTTTCTGTAGAGACCATGTTATTCCTTTCAAATTTAATTAAACACACATATGTTGTGTGTCTACTCTTCACTAGATATAGAGATGAACAAAAATAGTTATGCACCGAGGAGTTTTTGTGTAAGTGAAGGTGACAGATGATAAATAGGCAAATAAGTGAATGAAATTGTTCAAATAATACTAAGTACTATGAAGAATCAGGTAAAGTGACAGAAAGTGATTGGGGTGAAAGTACATTCTTTACTCTGACACCAGCTATATGGGGGGTTTTCTCACACACCTAATATCTGACAGACACTGATTGGCTATCCTACAACTGAGCTTGATTCTGATGCTATCTGTCTACCTTGAGTTGGCATTAGATCCCACAGGCGAAGGACTACGTCCCAGGAGATCCCCCCACTTCAGTCACCTATGGAGAGTAGCAAGTCACCACGACTTCTGTGGCTACAATGAGAGATGTCCATGGCTCCCTATTCCTGTGCAATTAACTTACTACAGCAGCTCACAGAACTCAGGGAAACACGTATTTTCTGATTTATTATAAAAGGTATCATAAAGGTTGCAGATGAATAGTCAAAGGCAGATGTGCATCGGGCAAAGGATGACAGAAGGTGTGTTAAGGGTCCACACCCTCTCTGTGCTCACCAGTTTCCAGTGTCCGCCATGTGCTCAGTAGCCTGAAAGTCCACTGAACCTTGTCCTTTTGAGATTTTATGCAGGCTTCATCACATAGGCATGGATAATGACATCCTTGGCTGTTGGTGATCAAATCCACCTTCGTACTCTCTCTCTCCCTGGAGGTTGAGGGAGGCTCAAAGGTCTAACCCTTCAATCACAAGGTTGGTTCTTGGCCACCAGTCTTTGTCCTGGGGCTACCCAGACCCCTCCAGCCACTTGTCATCTCCTTAATGTACAAGAGGAAGCTTATCACTTAAAAGATACTAAGGATTTTAGGAGCTATTTATCATGAAGAAGCAAAAAGGGAATGAGCCTAAATATACATATTTTGTAGCTGGGTAAGGTGGTGCATGCCTATAATCCCAGCTGCTCAGGAGACTGAAGTGGGAGAATCTTAAGTTTGAGGCCAGTCTGTGCAACTTAGAAAGATCTCATCTGAAAAAAATATATATATATGTATTTATATACTTAATATATATTTTTATATGTATTTTAAAAGGTGGGGGATACTGGACATGTAGCCACTGATAGAGCATTTGCCTACCATCCCCAAGACATCAAATTAAAAAGCTTCGGTGGAGCAAAAGAAACAATCGAGAGCCTAATATAAAGCCTACAGAATGGGAGAAAAATCTTTGCCAGGTACTCCTCTGATAGAGGACTAACATCTAGAACATAGAAAGAACTCAAAAAACAACACTAATCAAACCAAATAACCCAACAAAAAGGGCAATTGAACTAAATAGACACCTCCCAAAGAAGAAATACAATTGGCCAATAAATACATGAAAAAATGTTCAGCATCAGTAGCAATCAGGAGATGCAAATCAAAACTACGCTGAAATTCCACTTAACTCCAGTTTGAATAGTAATCATCAAGAATACAAACAATAACAAATGCTGGTGAAGACCTGGGGAAATAGGAACTCTTACATACTGTTACTGGAATTTTAAATTAGTCCAACTATGGAGGTCAGTTTGGAGGTTCCTCAAAAGACCAGTATGGCATATGGAACCGCCATAAGCCCCAGCTTTACCACTCCCTGGTGTCTTTTCTAAAGAACTAAAGTGAGAATACTATAGTGGTACACGCATTCCTGCGCTTACAGCAGCACCATTCACAATAGCCAAATTACAGAACTAACCCAGGTATCCATCGATAGATGAATGGGTAAAGAGAAGGTGGTGTGTACACACAATGGAATTTTACTCAGCCATAAAGAAGAACAAAATTATGTTATTTGCAGGGAAATGGATGGAACTGGGGAATATTCTGCTTAGTGAGATCGGTCAGCTTCAGAGGGTGGTACATTTTCTCTCATTTGTGGAAGCTAGAGAAAAAATAGGAAACATAAGAGACTTTAAATAATGCAAGATAGATCGGTAGAGTATTTGAAGGGTGTGAGATTTGGAGAGGGGAAGAGAGAGAAATTGGAAAGGAATTAAAATTATAGCAATATGTGAAGGTATTCCTACCAATTCATTAATGTGTGTGGGGAGGAAGCAGGGAGGAGTAGGGAGGGATGTGAAGGGAAGTATGAAAAGATTTGAGGGTTAAGAGATCAATGGGCTCTGGTGGGGGTCATTGACTCTGGCCAATATTGATTAGCTATTGACTTGAATGTCTGTGTTTAACACACTGAACCTCACTTTGATGTATAATTGTAATGCACCAATAAAATAAAAAATAATTAATAATTAATCTAAAGGAGGCATGGGGATGTAGCTCAGTGATAGAGTGCTTGCCTAGCATGCCCAAGACCCTTGATTCAATCCTCAGTACCACAAAATTAAAATGAAATAAATATGCATGTTTTATTATAATATCACAGCAGGCAACTTTGGATAAGAAAATAAGGAATTCCCTTCTAGATGATATTTGATCTAGATGCAAATACACTGTCAACCAACTGTGAAATCAGGAGGAAGAGCATTGGGGTGGGGGTGTTAAGCATAAATGCTAGGGGAGGTACAAGATGTTGCCCAACAGGTGGCTGAGAGCCAAGCATCTACATCAAGTCCTCACTACAGAATCTGAAGAATGAGCCTGCAGTGCTCCCCAGAGAGGGCTGCAGACATAGTGCCGCAGCAATGACTGGTTTTTGACTTCTAGCGAAAGTCAGTTGTTTTCCCACATTTTCTAAATGGTTGCTGCTAATATCTAGGAAAGCCATTGGTTTTTAAGGGTATCTCCTTTGAAATCGCCACATTACTTAACGGTGATTAATTCCTCCATTTTTTTAAATTTATATATCAGTGTATTTTCTCTCCCTTTGTGTTTCGAGGTAGATGCTCAGTTTAAGAGTGGCAATGATAATTTTGCAATAATGTGAATTTTGCATCTTGCTTTTAAAAGGTCATTATACCTTTGGTTTCTGTTTCCTATGTTAATACTAGTTTTGTTTCTGCACATCTCAGTGGGAGCTATCCTGTTTTTGAGGAAGTTGTATTTTGGTTTAAGGTAGAGAGCATGGTTGTTGTTTTTTTTTGCTATTTTCTTATTGGATGTAGGCGAGCTTTTCTCTATTTGAATGTGTTATAAATAAAAACACTTTAGACTGGTCTTTTTATATGCTTATTTTTCTTCTGAACAATTTCCTTTAATTCTGTGAAGAGGAATAAGATTTGAGGGGTAAAGGGGATCCCTGCGGCTCTGGTGGGGGGTCATCAACTCCTGCCAATGTTGACTAGCTATTGACTTGCAATGAGATGTCCAGGAGTTTGCATTATAAACAATAATTCTTGGAGGAAAAGTGACTCTTTGTTACAGAGGTGGGAAGAGAGAGAGAGAGAGAGAGAGACAGAGAGAGAGACAGAGACAGAGAAGAAGGGGTCCTGCCTTGAAAACATGTATATTGTACCACATTTTGCTAAGTGGGTCCTGACAATCAGTAATTGGCCCTTCCTGTCCCCATGGTGAAAGTAGTTGTAATGCATACTAACCCGAATCCACACTCTGCTGAGGGTTGTCTGTGAGACTTTGGGCAAGCTGGTTAACTCCTCTGAATCTTTTTCTTCATAGCACCTATACCTTGTGCCTCGTAGGAGCTACTATTAAGAGTAAATATGACACACACTTGTAATCCCAGTATTTGGGAGGCTGAGACAGGAGTACCACAGATTTGAGGTTATACTCAGCAACTTAGCAAGTCCCTCAGCAACTGAGTAAGACCCTGTTTCAAAATAAAAACGGGGACCAGGAGGTTAGTACAGAGGTAGAATGTCCCTGTGTTCAACCTCCAGTACCCCCCGAAAAAGATTTAAAATATGGTGCCCTATTTATGGTGCCAAGATTGAGCAAGTCCTCACAAATGTCATTTTCTTTTCCTTTCTTCTTTCTTTCTCTTTCTCTATCTCTCTCTGTCTCTCTCTCTTTCTTTCTTTCTCCCTCCATATCAAAGAGAACTTCTAGTCATCTTGGTATTTCCAGTGAAGGGGTCACGTGGAGGAGCATGCGTGGCAAGTATGGTGGCCACCACTGTTTTGTTGTTGCTGTTGCTTTGCCTGTCATCTTCCCCATCATCCTCGTCATCCCAGGGAGACGAGTTTAAGTCATATGGATCACCTGGTGAGTGAGACTTTACAATCTCCAGGCCAATTACCCATCTTGAATAGGAAGCCACAGAATAAGTAACATGCAAGAGAGGCCCTCTGCTCCCAGCGGGAGGGCATGCGCATGTCAGTAAATGAAGATGCCACACCACCTGTTTCCTCTGCCCGGGGACGTTCCTTCCCTACATCTCCGCTCCACATCCCCTGGCCCACCAGTCTCCTCTAACTGAACAGTCACTTTGGAGACCAAGCATTTTTACATTTATTCTGGCTGAGCCTTGTATATGGCCAAGCCTAGACTGCCAGCCATCCCCCTCCAACCACAACAGACCAAATCTCTCACATAGATTATATGAATTTATGTCCCAACTCCACCATTATTTCTAAACATCTAGTTGGATGCCATTTCTCTAGAATTTCTTATTTCTGCATCATTTCACAAAGAATGGGCTATATACAAAGTGAAATGTAAAACTGAAGGAACAATCAGGGGAATTTAAACACCAGTGCCATTTAAATTCAGGCTCTGTACCTGGATGGTTCTGTGGTACTGATGTTTGCAGGTGGCCCAGACAGCAGAAGCCACACCAGCTCTCAGGACTTGGTCACTCCTGGCTTGGCACGGCCCAGCTGCCACTGAGCACCACTTGGAGGAGTCCACATACGTAGTAGGTATCTTAGTGTAAACTGTCCCTTCTGCTCCAGTGTTGACCTTTGACATAAAGTCTGGTAAACATCCTGGAAACAGGATCCGACCAAGCACTCCAGCTCTTCTCCTACACATAGGTAACTCTCGTGGAAACTCAGTTTACTTGTTGGGAGATCTGGATAATGGCATTTACCACAATAGACTTTTCTGGTGGGTGGTGTTGTTAAAACAATATGTATTCTATATGCTTTTAATAAATTATAACTATCATGAGTTTAATTATCATCTCTTGGATATTCAAAGTAGAGTCTTTGTCACCTGTTGCATATTTATGGCTTCTACTTTGAGCTGTGAGTTCAGGGACAAAGTCTTCATTCCTATGACTGTCGCCCATCTCCCCACCCACTTTATACTTAACTTGAAACCTAGTTCTCTCTCCAGAGAGTTATCCTATATCAACTTTCTTTGATCAGCCCCTGCCTGGCCCATCGCAATGACCAAGCTGTGCTGCTGCTGAGGGTCACCTTCTGGTCCCCAGGAGCTCAAAGCAAAGAGCTTTAAGAACCCGACCTGGGCTGGGTGTGGTGGTGCACACCTGTATGTAATTCTGGTACTTGGGAGGCTGAGACAGGAGGATCACAGGTTTGAAGACAGCCTCCACAATGTAACAAGATTCCCAGCTACTTAACCTGTTTCAAAATGAAAAATTAAAAAAAATTGCTAGGGGTATCGCTTGGAGGTAGAATGCCCCTGAATTCAATTCCTAGTACCAAAAAAAAGAAAAAAAAATCCAGTCTGGAGTGAACCAGCAGTTTCCTTTGGATCATTTATTAGGATGAGTAATTGTTCATTTTCCTCCAAACCATTGTCCATGGTGCATCCAGAATACATTTAGGTCCCAGCAACTATGTAAGTACCAGGCAGAGATGTCATTTCTAGCCTGGGTGTGGTCACCCTGTCCCCCCCCACATTGCTCAGCCTGGTGGATCCAAGATCCAGGGCCTGAGGTGATCTTTGTGCAGGTGGTTTAGTGAGAGATAAATTTGAGAAAGAGAGAGGAAAACAGGCAGTGGAGCTGAGTGAGGGAAGCATGTCTGTGGAAGCCTTGCTCACGCCTGGTCCTATCCTGAGCTCTGGGTATGGAACAGACCTGGTCCTTCTGGTAGCCATCTGATTCCTGACTGTACTGGAGCCCACCGTGGATGGAAATAGAGCCCACTACAGAAGGATCGGCATTGCAGATGTCCAAAGACAGACCTAGCAGAGGTTCTTAAAGACTCTGAATATCTAGGCAGAGCATCCTCTCCTAACCTGGCCCAGAAAAGGACTTGGAAAAGCTGACTCTCCCCTGCATGGTGGAAGTAAATAAGTCAGAGCTGCCTCCCACTGCTCACCAGTAAAAGAAGTCGCTGGGAGCTCATGTCATTTATTTGTATGCAGAGGATGCCTGCTGGGGATCCATGCTCAGCCCAGTCTGTTCAAGACCAGGCTTCCAAAGCTCACTCTTCTCACCCATCCATGCTTCCTTCATCCAATTCCTCTTCTTGGTCATCATCATCCCTACCTGTCCAAGACGGGGGAAGCAGACACCAGACTCAGCCAACTTAAACTCAAGATCCTCGGTATAAATCCTCACCCTTGGTCCTGTAGTCCCAGCTGTCCCTGAGCATGGCTGCATAGACTACATTTTGCTTGGGTTAAAAGCATCCTCCCTCTTCTCTAATTCTCGCTCTGCCCCCAATGTGTGCACACAAAATAAAGCTCTGCTTTCCAGTATAGCTGTCATTTCTGAAGTCACTGGTAGTCATGGATGTGTTGACCATGTGGGGTAACCCTCAAAGCAGATGAAGGAGAACTTGGAACTAGACAGTTCCGATACCCCCACACACCCAACAATACTAAGTGCTATTTCCTGAAGACAATTGGATGGAGGAAAGAAAGCAAGTACTACTACACTGGCCTTGGTTCCAGTGTTACCTGTGCTGGCCCTTTATCTCTGCGAAACCCCACTCTCCGTTATCATCCCAAGCTCGTTGTTCCACCCCAATTTAGTGGCTGACGTCTCTGGGGATGTTCTGCTGAGCCCTACATTCCCAGGAGAGATGAGTGGCCCCAGGTGTGCATCCCTACCACTCCCTCAACGTGAACACCCACCTGGCACTTAGATCACTGTATATGAGTTACCTATTTTCACTTGTTACCCCAACCCATTGGACCACAAGCTCTTGGAAGTAGAAAATCGGAGTCATTTTCACAGTATTGGAAAGCAGAAACACATAAAGTTGGACACTAGTAATTGGCCTTCAAATATTTGAAAAAAAATGAATGCAGAAATAGGTGAATGAGTAAATGATTGTAGTGCATAAACAAAGAAGGGGGTAAGCGAAGTGAGCTGGACTTGACCCGTAACCAAGCACAAGAAAGAAATACCTCATTTCCTGCATTCTGGGCAAGCTGGGAGAGATCTTGTTTTCCTAGTTACTGGTGAAAATTGCTAGAGACTCCTAATGTTTTGAAAAAAAGAAACAATGAAGCCAAGGAAGAAACCAATTGAATGTTGTAAGAAAGAATGAGAATAAAAAAAAAAAAACAAATGAATTCAGTTCATTACAATTTAAGTATTGATCAGAAAGGACTTTTTCAGCCTGAATTATTGTCATGAATTTCAAATCAAAGGCCCTGGAGAATCAGAATGAGGCTGACCATTGGCTGTGGCACTGTGCCAGATGACTAAGCCTCTCTCTTCCTCTTTCTGAGGTGACCTTCCCTGGAAGTTGACATTCCCAAGACGTCTTAGGTGAGAGTCCGGAGGTACTGTCAATGTCCAACCTGCATAGAGAGGCTCAGAGATGGAGCGCTGGACTGTCTTCGAATGTGATTTCTCCAAAATCGTGAAGTTGACCATTCAGCAGGACTGTGGGACTTAACATCTTTGCAGTCATGGAAGATTTGGAGGAAAAACCGAAGTCCACCTGGAATTAAAAAGTGGTCATGATATATGTGGCAAGAAGTAGCTGGGCTGTAGGCTCCATCCAAATGGACTGGGACACAAGGCCTTTCTATAGCTCTGCACCTTACAGGTGCCTGGGCACTCCAGACACCTTTCCATCTGCTGCCCAACCAACTCATTGTACACAAGAGAAAACGGGCCCAGAACGCTAGCGACATTTGTGCAGAGCTCCTGAGAATCGTCCGCCGACTGATTCCAATTCAGATAGCTTCTTTTATACTCTTCAGTGCAACTTCCTGACTCTCCTCCTATGTCAAATGTGAGCACAACTAAAAGAAAAATAGCTTTTTCTAAAGAACAGGAAGGTATGATATGGAAAGCAAGACCTGTCAGCTACGACATTGCTATATGTCTGCACACGTGTGCATGTGAACACACCGAGGCATGTATAATATATACATCATATGTATGCTAAAACATAAAAATAAACAACTATAAAAAAAACACCCCCTAGAAGTCAAAAAAAAAAAAAAGAGAGAGTGTCTTTCCAGCAGATTCTGGTAGAGACTTCTCTTTATTCCTGAGAGGTTCAATTAACGGATGCAAGTCATAAAACAGTGCATTTTTCCCCTTGGTATGATGCATTGTTTTTAATCTCACTGCCTTGTATTATATCACATTCCTATAATTCTTCCGACAGGAAAAGGCTTGTTTCATAAAAATATAGTCCCCAGCATTTGAAATATAAGTTCCCATGCAGGCAACCTATATATCACGGAGCCGGCAAACTAACTCACTTACTTAATCCACTAAATTTCAGGTGCTTCCTATATTATGTGAAATGGCTTGAAACAGGCAGGAGCTGCCAGGGCCCATCACTGCCTCCTTGCTCAAGAGAGACAGGAGGAGAGGGGAGGCGGGGGATGGAAATTCCCCCCATGGATGCCACAATAACATGCCTTTCATTATCGCCCAGTGTCAGGACACTGGGTAATGTTCATTGTGCATGCACAATAAATTACTATTTACCTGGCAGCGCCTTTGATAAGCCCGTCTCCTCGCTCTCTTTCCGTCCACGCAGCACGGCGCGGAGAAACCCCCTTGCCTATAATTCTTATTAAGGTGATACCTTTTCTGAATAAGAAAGTACACACTTCCAAAGCCAGCGCTCTCTGGGGTTTTTAAGGGACATTGTTTTTATTGGTTCCCTTTTATTTCTCCCACCCTGCTGTGTTTTAATGCTATAGCGACTTCTGTGTATACAACTCTCATATTGAAATGTCGGCTGCAGATATATGCAATATTAAAGAGCGCTTATGAATTTTTGACATCTAATTAGTCGCTACCCAGTTAACATGTCAGGACTCAGAGGGATTAGGGAGGCAGCCCTTTCTGAATAAGTTACAGCGAGGCCCTGTCCTTTTTATGCGTTACTCTTTAATGTAGGTGGTGATTATTTGGCCGTGATTAATTGATGAAGCCCATTGGTCTGGCAAGTGGTACCGGATTCGCCATTGCTCACTTTTATTTCTCTCCGTAGGGCTCTGGCACTTAATGCAAAGGACCTGCTCCTACCCGGGCAGTCTCTCCCTGTGGCATTCTGAGGCAGAGGGACAGTTCTCGGGGCTGAGCTGGACCCTTTGACAGCTCTTCCGACTCACAGATCAGCGGTGGCTTTGCATCCCGCCTTCCTGTGTCTGGCAGCCCTGGCCAGACGCAGCTGGACCCTGGAGAGTGGGACACCCCCCCCCGCCCCACACGTGCAAAGCTTCCGGTTGCTTCTCTCTTCTCCTATCTGATTTTTCAAGCTTTGCTCCCCCGAGTGTTTAGCACCTGTGGCACCCGGATGGCTCAGTTTACTCCTAGTTCAGCTGCCTGCCGGGACGCCAGGTGACATGTAGGGCTCTCGGGGCTGCTCCCGCCATTGTCTCCAGCTGGGGGGGGGTGGGCTCGAGAAACCACACGTGTATGATGCGCAGCCTGATACCACTGCCCCTGCCCTGGGTAAGTGATACCAGGCTCTAAAAAAGGCAACAGCGAGAAGCGGATGTCAGGGTGGTGGAGAGAGATCTGCCGGCGGCCTGGGAGGGTACTGGCCCACTGGTGTTGAACATCCTGTTATGTACCCGGCGCAAGAGTAAAGGATGCACAGGGAGAGCAGGTGCCTCCCGCCCACCCGCCCTCCTCCGCACCATCCTCCCAGCTCCCACGGAGGGAGGGGCCATCATCTCAGATTTGAAGCAGGGCAGGACTTTTAATATTTAAATCAAGACAAGCAGAGAAATGGCTTGTGAGGAACAGCTCTGTGTTTGCATAGGGTGCTACAGACATATTTATCCCTTCATTTCATGATCCCCCTTCGACATACCCCTGTGCACACACCTATGCACACACAGACACACCTACACACACACTTCCTCTATGAAGGCTTTCCAAACAAAGCCTCTGCCATCAGCCTTCCCTACCCCAGCCTTCAGATTTTATGAGCAAATAATTACTATTTTTTTTGGAAGCAGAAATCACCCCCATTACAAACTCTCACCATTGAGATCTATAATTGGGGCAGGGACAGTGCTGTGGCCGATTCATCTTTTTAAATGCTCCGGCTCTGGCCAGAGCGTCCTAAAAATGTATAATTATAAATAAACCTTCACCTACATCAGCTGGCAGGGTTGTTAATTACGGCACTTGATGTCAATCAGGGCCGGCACTGATGCGTGCGTTAGGGGGCAATTTCAGAGACATTTCCTGGACCCTCCGAGGTTGGCCTCATTCTATTATCTGTGTTTAAAAGGGGAAAGGAGGAGATAAGGGGGCAGCCAGACGGAGGAGAGGGAAGGCTGGCTCAGGGAAAGTAAATGGCGGGGGAGGCATCTCACCCAACGTGCAGGGTCGTGCCAGGGAGCAGGCTGAACCAGGGTGGGTGGCAGGGGACAGATATGGGACAACTCCAATGCTGCAGGACCCCTCAGGACCCTGGGCCAGCCCTTTGTCTCCTGAACCCTTTCACATAGGGTAGGAGGGGGCTGGGAGCCCAGGTCCACTTGCTGGTGGATGGGGCGGGGGGGTCGATGGTATGCACGCATTTGGGGACAAGATGGGGTGGGGGTGGGTCAAGGCAGAGAAGGGGGAGATGGAAAAGCAAGGGGGGAGGGGGCCCTAAAAGGAAAAAAAAAAAAGATCCATTGCGGCGCGCTCACTTTCTCCTGCACAGCGGCTTCTACGCGAAGGAAACACTGAACTTTGTAGTGTTCGCAGCAGCTGAAATTTAGAATTATTGTTTCCTTCTAACAGAAGACTCATTTTCCACGGCCGCATTTGCAGCATAATAAGCTTTTTGTTATTTTTTCAATTAGAGTCAATTGACCTAACAAAATGCTTGGCAATTAAGTGATTTTTGTAATGGTCCGGGGGTAATTTAGTCGAGCTTGTCAGCTGTGTTTCATGAAGCCGAGCTGTCTTTTTTTTTTTCTACTGCCTCCCTCTCTCTCCCTCTCTCCCTCTCTCTCTCTCCCTCTCTCTTGAGCATAATGGCTCATAATTTCGAAATCTTTTCCTTCTGTTTCCCTCACAATAATTCGCAATTACAGGAAGTTGTTGGAGGTGATTTTTTTTTCTACCTTGCCTTTTGAGTCAGTAATTTTAAATAAAATGTACATACTTATAAAAAGGCAGCTATTACTGAAATCACTTTTTGTGTAAACTCAATTATTTTATGAATACTGACACCAGCTTCTCCTAGGTCCCCCTCCTGAAGGCTGAGGCGTTATTATCTTGGGGTAAAAGGTTTGGAGCGTTCAGAACACTCTTTCCAAATCAAACCAGCATTCAGTAAGGTAAACAGAACTACACACAAGCAGGTGGTGTCAGGTCACCCGGCTGCTGTTGAAATGGTCTCGGTGTCCATCCCTGGTCTCCTGGCCAGTCCCCACCTCCTCTCCCCTGGGCGACACTGGACTCCGGCTTTACATTTTCTGATTTATGAGGGGATTTTTCATTTGCCTAATTGATTCATTTTCTTGCGAGGACATCTGGAGTTACATTCTCTTTTAAAAGGCTGTAGTTAGATCTGATGACTGATCAGATGTTCCTTCATTATATTGCTTTCTGTTTATACCTATATTAAAACAGTCCGGTATTTGGTACATTTCTGCACTCGTGCATTACATAGAGAAATAGCCGGGATGCCTGGTGCCTGTGTTCTTTCAGATGAATTCACCTAGGAAGTGATGCGGGTCACTGTGGAGACTTGTTTTGAGCTTTTGGAAGGCTCACACATGCTCCTGCATTGCCACCTGTGTTTCTAAAGGATTTCTGGTTTGCACACCCCAGTTGACTTCAGTGGCCCCCATTATGAAAGCCAGCCTAGAAGCAACCCACTTCATCCTTCAGCAAGAAACTCCCCAGTAGGGGGCAGTAGAGCAGCAAGCCAGCCAAACCCCTATCGTGTTCGGCCCTTAGGCTGGGACCAGACCACCAGCCCTCGGAGACCCATCCTCTCCTGGCTCACCTTTGAACCCAGAGCTAGAAAGGCCCATTAGGACCAAACCTGCTTTTGGATTGGTCTCCCAGTTCTGTCTGGATAATGTGCCTCCCTCTCCTTTCAGGTTGTATAGCTTTCCAAAGTCCTCCATTGAAATCTGTGGCCATTATCAGCTGGGCGCTGGGAGCAGGGACTGATTCCCTGCCAATTTTGTGCAGGCAGCCAAGAGAATGGGAGACTCCCTGGATCCCAGAGGGTCTCCCTAGACCTAATGAGACAAGTGCCAGGTGTCATCAGACCTGTGCATGAATCTATGTACTTACCACGTGACTTTAGCCATCACTTCTTGTTCCTGCATCTCAACTTCCCCAAGTCTAAAATGAGAAGACCAGGTAGATGCCATCTCAAAACTCTTCCAGTTATGAATTGCATATCAGTCATGAGTTGATGAATTCAGTCATTCCCCTTTTTTACATCCATGCTGATCTAGAGGAGACATTCTGTGTATAACATTATATTCTTGGGTTGATTTGTTCTATTTTTTAAAAGATGAGGTCTTGGTTCAATTCCAAGTAGTTTTCTTTATTCTTTTCTCTCTCTTTGTGTTGCATAATTCACCCTCAACCAAGGCAGACATTTTGGGGACTTAAACTCATTTCGTAGCTTTTAATGAGGTGTGTGCCTTCCACGGTGACTGACATTTTACCTGTACTTTTGAGATAATGGAAATCTTGCCCTGTTTCCCCAATGATCATGGACAGCCTTGGGCTTGGCTTAGTTGGGCTTCTAAGTCACTGTGGTGTGGCCTGGGCTGGGGCTGGGCCCAGCCTCTCCAGGCTTTGATTAATCCACTGCACCTCTCATTTCTCTGACTATAAAAGCAGCAGCTCCCGTTCTGAATAAGCATCTTGCAGAAGAAAGCAGCCAAGGCAGAAAGTATTAAACTTTCATCCAGCACCATAGGAGAGATGTAGTTATTAAATTTCAGCTGCTTATCAAACTGATATGAAAGTCATTTTGCATGATTGCTTTGCATCCTCGAATCTTGTGCTTTTATTTGCCGTGCATCTCCGTGCTTTCTTATTAGAAAAATACTCAAAGGATAAAAAAAAAGCTGATAATATTATTCAGTTTTGACAATTAGGTAAAAAAAAACATTCAAAGAAGTGCTTTTTTATTGCAGCTGGTAATAATATTGGGGGGTCCTCCTGATAGCTGTCTACACTGATACTACCCGAGGTGACACCGGCTTTATCTTCTAGGTGTTGTTTACTGGTTTTACTGGAGATGAGTGAGGGCTGTTTCCAGCCCTTTCATTGGTGCCTATCACTCGGGCTAATGTGACATGTGGGAATGTGCAGAACCTCTTTCATCTGCTCACTTTTGACCTGAGGGTGTGTCCACTGTGTTGAGCCTGGGAAGGGGACCCTCGCCCTCCATTCAGCACAATTCTGCTGACCATTGCATGCTGGGAAACATGGTAAGCCCAAGGATGGAACTCCAGCCAGTGATTTTACCTCTGCTTATCATCGAGTTCCGTCTCCTCCTTATTAAATCATCAGAGCTTACTTTTAAACTATAGACATCTATAACAGTATAAATAATGTATATATTTATGTGCATGTAGACACATAAATTTTTTTTATCATTTTACTATCTTTCCAAGGTCCATAGAAAATGTCATAATGATTTATTTTAACTTGTTAGCCAGTAGTATATACCTTATTAGATGTTAGCCCTTTTAATAGATTTACAAGATGGGGATTTGTGTTGTTATTTGAGAGCACAGGAAACTGAAGCTCAGAGAGGGAAAGGGACTTGTTCAAGGTCACTCGGCGGGTGTCTAGCAACTCTGGGATGGGGCCAGGTGGGACTGCGGGAGAGTGGTGCCTTGGCCTTAGCCTGCTGCCAGCAGCTACGTCAGCATCCTTCATCGGGGAGTCTGCTGCCCTTTATCTCTAGGTGTTGTGTTCTAGAGAGGAAGAAAGAGGCCAGCATGGACCAGAGATGATGGCAATGCCGGGACTCCTGGACCTGAGTGAGGGGAGTGGAGACACCATTCGCCAAAGGCACTGTGCCCACATTTTCTTTTTTTTTTTTTTTTTTGCG
>PVJS01025346.1:0-12500 GCA_004027185.1 Glis glis
TAGCGCGGAGGTAGAACACCCCTGGGTTCAATCCCCGGTACCGCAAAAAAAAAAATAAAAATTAAAATAAAATAAAATAGGGTTGGGGGTGTAGCTCAGAGGTAGAATGCCCCTGAGTTCAATCCCCAGTACCACACACACAAAAAAATAAAAAAATAAAAGATAATTTCTATAAGGATTGGATAAAAATGAATACTATAAATAGGAGTCTTACTATTTTACCACAAATTAAAAATGAAGCAGAATGGTTATTTTCCTTCAAGATGCAAATCGCCCTTTGAACATTTCCTTTGAGAACTATAAAATCCTTGAGTATGAAGACTGAATGCTCATTATTTTAGCAATTATCAAAAGGAAAAACCAAATATCTTCATTAAATTAGCATATTCAAAGAAAGGCACTTAATTTAAAAAGCTAAAGCTAAAGAGTAGAATCATCTCAAATTATTTTTTCTGGCAAACACGTACACATTTATATGAAGATAATAGGTGGGAAAAGGAAAATTAAGGTGTATTACCGGCATGGTACAGATCTTGAGTGTTTGAGTATTCGTCGGTACTGCTGGCCTCACAGTTATGTTACTTGTGGTCTCAGCTCTTGTGACCGCTTGCTGAGGAGACACCAACATCAACTGACCACTGTTACTCTTGATCAACACTGTTCCTATAGTTAAAAGAAAAAAATGTGACCAATGAATAAATAAAACATAATCATGACATATTTTCTTATATTTCGAAGCTGTAAAATGTTCTGAATAAATGCTTATTACATAAAGAATTCCATGTCCACTAATTATCACACATAATATGGCAAAATGTTTTCATTCAAAGCTATTTAAAATATTAAAAATCTAAAGCCGAGTGTGGTAGCAAACGCCTGTAATCCCAGTACTTGGGAGACTGACAGGAGGATCACAGGTTCGAGGACAGCCTCAGCAAGCTGTGAGACTCTCAGCAATCTAGCAAGACCCTGTTTCAAAATAAAAATCAAATAGGGCTGGGGGTGTAGCTCAGAGGTAGAATGCCTCTGGGTTCAATCCCCAGTACCACACACATACAAAAAAAATTTAATTAAAAGACAAATCCAAACATATAACAAGATACTCCTAAAGACAAAATGTTTTTCCTTTATATTTTCCTTTATATTTTTCCTTGATAATTTCCTTTATGATATGGTGACCACACAAGCTGACCTAGGGAACAAACTAGAGATTCATGCAATACATCATACAAAGAGTATGCCTTATCCAAAATGCTCAGGATCAGAACTGCTTCAGATTTTGTAATATTTTGGATTTTGTGATAATTCTTTTTGTGTGTGTTTGTGTGTAGTATTGGGGATTGAGCCCTGGGGCATTCTACCTTTGAGCTACACCCCCAGCCCTATTTTATTTTTATTTTGAAACAGTGTCTCACTAGGTTGATGAGAGCCTCTCACTAAAAGTTGCTGAGGCTGTTCTCAAACCTGCAATCCTCCTGTCTCAGCTTCCAAAGTCCTAGGATTACAAGCGTGAACCACCAGGCCAGGCAGAATATTTCTACAGACTTAACTGGTTGGGCGTCTTTTTCCTTAAAATCCAAAATCCAGTATGTTCTTTGAATATTGAAGTTATTTGCAGTAGTTATTGATGCCAAAGGTCCACAATACAAATTTTTCTTCAAGTAACTACTCAAAACATTTTTAGAATGTAATATGAAAATAGCTATAAACAGATGATAATGAGAATTAAAAAACTGGTTTGCCAGGCGTGGTGGTACAGGACTATATTCCAATTACTTGGGAGGATGAGAAAGGAGGACTGCAGGTTTGAGGACAGCCTCAGCAATTTAGTGAGACATTCAGTAACCTAGCAAGACCCTTTCTCAAAATAAAATTAAAAAGTGCTGGGGGTGGGGAATGTAGCTTGAGGTAGAATGTCCCTGGGTTTAATCCTAAGCACCAAAAAAAAAAAAAAAAAAACTGGTTCATCTGAACTGTGAATCCTCTTCTGACTAAAGTGTTTTATCTATGGCAAAGACCCAATTCCAATGAGCAACAACCACCTAGCAAAAAGCATGTAAAACATATAAAGAAGCTAGGTATGGTGGTGCATGCTTGGAATCCCAGTACTTGGGAGGCTGAGACAGGATGATCGCAGGTTCTCGGCCAGCCTCTGCAACTTACTGAAGTTCTCCACAACTTAGTAAGACCCTGTTTCAAAATTAAAAATAAAATAGGGCTGAGGGTATAACTTGGAGGTAGAAAACCCCGGGGTTCAATCTCTAGTACCACAAAAAAAATTAGCCAGACATGGTGGCGCACGCTTGTAATCCCAGTACTTGGTAGGCTGAGACAGGAAGATCACAGGTTCATAGTCAGCCTCAGCAACTTAGCGAGGTTCTTAGCAACCTAGTGAGTTTCCAAATAAGTAAAATTGGGCTGGAGGTGTAGCTTGGAGGTAGATTGCCTCTGGGTCCAATCCCCAGTACCAAAAAAAAAAATTTTAAATTAATAACAAAAACTATACTTCATTGAAACAGATTTTTTTTCCCCATTGCACTACTGGATATTGAACCCAGAGGCATGCTACCTCCAAGCTACACCCCCAGCGCGATTTTTTATTCTTTATTTTGAAACAGGGTCTCACTAAATTGCAGAGAGCCCCACTAAGTAGCTGAGGCTAGCCACAAACCTGCAATCCTCCTGTCTCAGCCTCTAAAGTACTTGGATTACAAGCATGCACCATCATGCGCGGCTCAAAACTGACATTTTAAAAAGGGAGATTAGGACTAGGCATTTTGGTGCGTGTTTGTAATCCCAATACTTGGGAAGCTGAGACAGGAGGATCGCAGGTTTGTTTCAAGGCCAGCCTCAGCATTTAGTTAGGCCTTCCACAACTTAGTGAGACCCTGTTTCAGAATAAAATAGAGCTGGGGTGCAGCTCAGAGGTAGAATGCCCTGGGTTCCATCCTCAGTACCACAAAAAACAAAAGAGAAAGAGAGATTAAAATACTCTCAATGAGCCGGGCGTGGTGGCACACGCTTGTAATCCCAGTACTTGGGAGGCTGAGACAGGAGGATCTGGGTTAGCGGCCAGCCTCAGCTACTTAGTGAGGCCCTCCACAATTTAGTGAGACCCTGTTTCAAAATAAAGAATAAAAGGCCAGGCGTGGTGGCGCACACTTATAATCCCAGTACTTGGGAGGCGGAGACTGGAGGATCCCGGTTCGTGGCCAGCCTCAGCTACTTAGCGAGGCCCTCCGCAACTTCGTGAGACCTGGTTTCAAAAAAAAGTATAAAAAATAGGGCCGGGGGTGTAGCTCAGAGGTAGAACGCCTCTGGGTTCAATCCCCGGTACTGCAAAAAAAAAAAAAAAAATACTCTCAATGTATTTTGAAGGGCAATTGTTTGCATAATTTTTCTCTTTTCCAAATTTCCTACAAAAATCATTTTTCAACTCCCCTCCTCCAGCCAAAATGGAGAGGGGCATTGAGGTTATTTAAAGATCTATCCTTAAATCAGGCGTGGTGGCACACGCTTTGTAATCCCAGTATTTGGGAGGCTGGGACAGAAGGATTGCAGGTTAGAAGCCAGCCTCAGCAACTTAGCAAGGTTCTCAGCAACTCGGGGAGACCCTGTTTTCAAATCAAAAAGAAAAAAGAGCTGGAAATGTAGCTTGAAGGTAGAATGTCCTTGGGTTCTGAGATCCATTCTTGCCAGGCATGGTGGTTCACACATCTGTAATTCCACTTGGGGGGGCTGGGACAGGAGGATCACAGGCTAGCAGCCAATCCCAGCAATTTGGGGAGACCCTCAGCAACTTAAGAAGACCCTCTTTTATTTGGCGGTACCTGGGATTGAACCCGGGGCATTCTTCCTCTGAGCTACACCCCCAGCCCTATTTTTTATTCTTTATTTTGAAACAGGGTCTCTCACTAAATTGCCGAGGGCCTAAGTAGCTGAGGCTGGTCACGAAGCCAGATCCTCCGGTCTCAGCCTCCCAACTACTGGGATTACAAGTGTGCAGCCGGCTTAAGACCCTGTTTCAAAAATCTAAAAAATAAAAATAAAAAGGACTGGGGGTGTAGCTCAGAAGTAAAATAACCCTTGGTTCAATCCCCAGTTCAATCGCCCCCTCTCTCTCTCTCTCTCTCTCTCTCTCTCTCTCACACACACACACACACACACACACACACACACGCACGCACACACGCACACAAATGATACATTCTTTTAGACTGTTGAGAATTCGGTGGATGCTAACAGAGAAATAGCAAACAGAGGTAATGCTGTGCAGGTTCTTGAGATAATTCAAAATATTCCTGATGTATTTCATTGTGTTCCACATAAATGGTATCCTCCGAGTTCTGTGACATGCGGGCCCTGCATGTATTTATTTTCCTTATCCTTATGGTACTTCTAGGAAGAAGTTGTGAGCCACATTTTAGAGATAAAGTGACATGAAGAATAAGGTTAATAAACTTGCCAAAGATCACAAAGCTATTAAACGGTAGAGCCACGATCCAAACCCAGGACTGTTCACTCCAAGGCCAATGTTCTGTCCTTTATTGCTATACTCCATTACTTTTCACAAAATGTTACTCCCCACCCCAAGCTCCTTGTTATCTTCAAACTTGGTTGGCACACCACCTAGTCCTTATTCTGTGGCCCTGGACTGAACTTTCCAGGCTACTAAATATCATATACCTAGTTGACTTCAAGCCAACAAGAGCCCTCTTAGGCAGTTATTCAATAAGTAACAAATCCCTGTAACAGTATTATTGTCCAGCCCCCATTTCCTACATTCAAAGCCTACATTTCCACTCAATTATAAGGCTCATTTACTCTTACCATTAAGTCTGAAAATGACTTCCTAGATTTTGTATGTAGGTTTTTTTTTTTTTACAAGTTAAGCATTAACACTGCTGATTATATATTTAAACAACATTTTGGGGTAAATTGACAATACCTGTTGAAATACTACTATTTGGACAAACAATTCCACTTGTAGCATTTTATCCTATTAAAAACATACTTTAAAAATAGCAGGAAAACCTACATACAAAGATATTAACTACAGCATCATTTATAATAGCAGAAAGTAGAACAAACAATATCAATGCCTATGAATAGGAAGGAATATGGACAACGAACAATGGTACATCAACATAATGGATTACAAAAGTTGGGAAAATAAGGAAGATTTTTATAGGTACTAACATGAAAAAACTAAAATTGTTCATAGTAATACCCTAGTGACAGAGTATTACATTTTGCTATTTTTTTCAACATGAACATATATTATTTCTAAACAGAATAAGCACAAAAATCTAAACTCAATATACTGATGTGACAGTCCTGAGAGTCCCTCAGGAGCTGTATCCCTATTGCCTCCTACTCAACCCACATATGCCTACATTCAAATACTTAAGTGCCTTCTCTGTGCCAAGCAACTTACTGGGCTCTAGAAATAATAAATGACAGAGTCCCTGCCTCTGTGGGCTTATAACCAAAAAGGGAAGTAACAATAATAAAGTGTGAAAGTATTATGGTCAGAATGTACAGTATTTGAGTGGGAACACATACTAGGACAACCTAAAGGACCACCAACACTTTCTCCTTGGGAATGACTTATTGCTAAAAATAATAGTAATAATACTGCAGCCGGGCATGGTGGCACACTCCTATAACCCAGTACTTGGGAGGCTGAGACAGGAGGATCACAGGTTGGAGGCCAGCCTTGGCAATTTAGTGAGACTGTTTCAAAATGCAAGGGGATGGGGGTGCTGGGGGTGTAGGTTGGAGGTAAAATGCCCCTAGGTTCAATCCCCAGTATCAAAAAAAGAAAAAATAATAATGCCATTGACGCTGTTCCATTAAGCTGACTTCACAGCCTTTGGAAAGCTAACAGTGGGTGGCTATGGTGAACACTCTGATCTCTACCGAACCCAGCGACACTGGGCCAGCTGTGGAGCTGATGATGGGGTAGGCTGCATCTCTTTGATAAAGCTAGAGTAGAAACAAAGAACCAGTAGCTTATCCAGGGACTGGTTCAGGAATTTGAGAAAGTAACTGCAAATTCTATGTACTGCATGAGCATGAAAACAGAACCTGAACTGCTTCACAACTAACTTGCACAAACTTTTGTACAATATGGTCGTCATGCAGAGCTTATCAGTTTATGACCTGAAAGAAGTCATCTAAGCTGGGCATGGTGGCGCAGGCCTGTATTTCCAGTACTTGGGAGACTGAGACTGGAGGATCAGATTGCAGGTTCAAGGCCAGCCTCAACAATTTAGCAAGATCCCGTCTCAAAATAAAAACTAGAAAGGGATGGGGTAGGTAGCTCAGAGGTAGAATGCCTCTGAGTTCAATCCCCAGTACTCAAAAAAATGCAATCAAGTCTTTGCTCTTCACTCTCAAACAAGTGGTAGAAGAGATGCAGAATGCAAAGAGAAAGGGCCTCGGTTGAGCCTAACGTGCTAACAAAAGAGAGTGAAGAGCCTGGCGTGGTGGCGCACGCTTGTAATCCCAGTACTTGGGAGGCGGAGACCGGGAGAATCTGGGTTCGCGGCCAGCCTCAGCTACTTAGTGAGGCCCTCCGCAACTTCGCGAGACCCAGTTTCAAAATAAAGGATAAAAAATAGAGCCGAGGGTGTAGCTCAGAGGTAGAACGCCACTTGGTTCAATCCCTGGTACCGCAAAAAAAAAAAAAGAAGAGATTACCAAAAACCTTTCATTTCCTCACAATGCTCAGCTACACACTTTTTTTTTTTTGTGGTACTGGGGATTGATTCCAGAGGCATTCTATCTCCAAGCTACATCTTCAGACCTATGTGTTTTTTAATTTTGAAACAGGGTCTAGTGTGTAGCTGAGAGTCTCACCAAGTTGTGGAGGATGACCTTGAACCTGCAACCCTCTGGTTTCAGCCTCCCAAAATATTGGGAATACAAGCATGAACCACACGCCTGGCTTTAACACTTTTTTAATTGTTTCTAAACAAACTTCAGAGACTAGAGTGGAATTTATATTTTAACAATTAAAATTTTAAATTTAAAATTAAAATTATAGCCAGGAGTGGTGGTGCATGCTTGTAATTACAGTACAGAGGTAGAATGCCTGGGTTCCATCCCCAGTACTGCAAAAAAATAAATTAGTTAATTAATTAAATTAAAATTATTTTTAACAAACATTCAGTCACATTCATAACTACTTTATGAGTAAATGCAGTATGACAATTTGTGTGTGTGTGTGTGTGTGTTATTAGGGATTGAACCCAGGGACATTCTACATCCAAGCTATACCCCAGCCCCATTTTATTTTTTATTTTGAAACAGGATCTCACTAGGTTGCTGAGAGTCTCACTATGTTGCTGAGGCTGTCCTCAAACTTGACATACTACTATCACAGCCTCCCAAGTACTGAGATTACATACAGACATGGACAACCAAGCCCCGTTCCAGGATAACAATTTAGAACTAGCAAATAATGTATCCAGTGCTGTACATAGCCTTAACAAGCTAGGTACCTTGTGTACCTTACAAAACTGAAATACAATTTCATTAAATGTGAAGAACATAATCTGCCCATAATGTTCATGACCCAAATACAGCATTAGTTACAAAAAGAGCCCTGTCCTTTTGCTAAGGGATACCAAAGAAAACTTTTGAATAAATGCTTCCATTTCTTTATATCCAAATCAAGATTATGGAAGGTTCTCTTGGCTCTGAGTTTTTTAGAGTTACCAGAAAATTAATAGATTATTCAAAGAGACTTCCAGGTGAGGAAAAATAGGAGGTATAACATTCAAATTTCATTCAGCACGTTTACAGTAAGTTATCACAAAGCAAAAACTTTGTGTAAATCATGAAAAACAGCCCAACAGAGTAATAAGACCTAGGATAAAAAGCAGGCAAAGACTCCTTAACAGAGCACTCAATCGTTTCATTTATTTATTTATTTATTTATTTATTTATTTATTTATTTATATGGTGGTACCAGGGACTGAACCCAGGGACATCCTACCTACGAGCTACACCCCCAGCCCTTTTTATTTTTCGTCTGGAAGCAAGGTCTCGCTAGGTTGCTGACAGCCTCGCTATGTTGCTGAGGCTGTACTAGAACCTCCCGGGTCCTGTCTCAGTTTATCAAGTACTAGGATTACAGGTTTGCGCCACCTCGCACAGCAGCACTCATTGCTTTAAATGTAAAAATTGCATGGCTCTGATCTATTTGTCAACTCTGGCACTTGTTCCCTGAGTGGAATTCTTCTAACTGAAAGTTATACTCACTACATATCTGAAGATTGTGCAGGAAGCGACATTTGTTTCTGGTACCAGAAAGCTGCAAACTTATTCTGGCTTGCTTAAAGTTAAGTCTCTTTCAGTCTTAACACAAGAAATTAAACGACACTTTTTTACATCACAGTCTAAGCGTAGGAAGACATAAACTGGTCCTTTCTTCACAGGAAAACCAACTTTACTCTCTGTCCATCTCCCCTACCTAGGTGCCGGTGCCCCAAGGGCCCTCCTGAATATGCTTCGACTCCAGCTTTAACTGTGTCACTTAAGTGAAAAGATTCCTTCCTTAAATATGAAATGCTGTAACCACACACAGAAGTTATATGAATGGTAAAGCCAAATCACTGCCCAATAGGCTGCTTCCCGTATGCTCACTGCAAAATCAAGATTATGAAAGGTTCTCTTGGATCAGAATTTTTCTTCTTTTTTTCTTTGAGAGCTACCAGCAAGAAAAAGCAATCTCAGGCTGCGACGGCACCCGTACAATCGCAGGCTGGACCGAGGGCTAGGCTGGAAAGGGTGATCATCAACATACCTGGAGGAAGCTGCAAATTAGCCGGCAACTGGATCGTCGTGGTGCTGGGGGCTTTCACCGTGACGATCTGCGGGGCAGGCAGCTGAGGGCCGCCGCCGAGTTTAGGAAGAGCGCTGACAGGAGCCACTTTGGTCACCAGCGTCCCCACGGGGCTGCGCAGGGGCTGGGACGCCGCGGACTCCACGCAGACACTGACAGGAGCCTTGGACGCGGCGCCCAGGGCGAGCGGGCTGCTCTCCGCCCGGCCCGGCAGAGCCCCGGCAGGGGCCATGGCCACGGAGCCCGAGGCGCCCGCGACCGCAGGAGGGGCGGCGCCGGCCGGCTCCGAGAGGCCCGCGGGCATCCCGCGGCGGGTCAGCGGCAGCCGCGGCGCCGCCGTGCCGGGAGCTGAGGCGAGGCGAGGCGGGGCGAGCGGCGGCCGACTCCAGAGCACTCCTGGCTCCGCAGCATCGCGGGCGGAGGCGCGGGGCCGCGGCGGAGCAGAGAGCGGGGCCGGCGCGAGCCGGGGCCGCCCGGGCAGCAGCGCCCGCTCCGCGCGCTCACACGTGCGCCCGCTCAGCCCGCCTCAGCCCCGGTCCCGCCGCTCGCGGCTCTGGGAGAAGGCGTCGCTCCCGCTCCCGCTCCCGCTCCCGCTCCCGCGCCTAACTCTGTGCGGCGGCTCCCCCGCCAGAAACTTAGAAACTACAGACCCGCGCGACCCCGAGCCCCTACGAGCGCTCCGCGCGGCCCGGCGGCGCGGCCCCGCCAGCCATGTTTATATAGCCACGCGGAGAGCTCGCGCAGGCGCCCTGGCCGCCGCCGCCGCCCGGGGCTTCCCCGGAATCCGGCCTCCTGATTGGCCGGCGAGCGGAATCGCGCTCGTGACGTCAGGGGACGGCTCCAGAGGGCGTTAGAATCTTCCCCAGAATCGGGAGGGGGCGGGACGGGCGGAAAGCCAAAAGCCAATCACGTGCGAGAGGAGAACTGCGGCATCCTGCTCCTCTCCTTGGTGTCTCCAGTGTGTGTCCCTCGGAAAGCTAGAACGAGGCTCCCCAAACTCCTGTGTTTTAAGGGGAAAATGTGGACGACTAATTCAATAAATAATTCGACATCATTCAATAAAACTCAATCGCACTTCAGTTTTTCTGCGTCTTGGCTCAAAAGCGTCCCTAAGATTAGCACTACGGTTGACATTGTCAAAATAAGAAGAGTGTATAATTTTGCCGTCTGTAAAATGTGCCTGTTTTCATATCATTTTAGAGCTGACTACCTAATATCTAAAAATGGATTTTTTTTCTTCCTCCTTTCTGCTTTATATCTATTACCTCTACATTGATTTAAATTGTTTACAGCCGGGCGCGGTGGCTGAGACTGAAGAATTGCAGATTCGAGTCAGCCTCAGCAACTTAGCAAAAATAAAAATGGCTAGGGGTGTAACACGCTCAGAGATAGAGTGCTCTGGGTTCAATCCCCAGTACCAAATTCTGTTTCTTAAAAAAGTCAATAACAAAATAAAATAGGGTTGGGAGTGTAACTCTGAGTCAGAAGCCCTTGGGTTCAATCCCCAGTACCATCTCACACACACACACAAATTGTTTGCATATCTGTTTCTAAGAAATCGGGACCATGTCTTTTGATTCCCACATCCGCAGTCAGATTCTAGTACTAAGATCTTAAATTCAATCAAATGAAAAGTGTTGTTGAATGAACCAATAATGTAGTCCAATATGGGAATACTTGCCCCCTTTGTCATCTAGTCAGAGAAGATGCCTTGACTTCAGACTCTTGTCATATTATACATTGGTGGAAAATAAAACTATACTGAAGATTTTTGCAAGTTGGCAGATGAATGTGCTCCCCCAAAATTCATATGTTGAAATCTTAATATTAGGATGTGGAGCCTTTGGGGGGGAGATTAAATCTTGAGGCACTTATTTTTAAAACCCCACCCATCACAAAAATGGTAAGAATGTGAAACTATTTAATTACCACTTAACTACCCTCCCCCAGTGTGCACAGGTATCAAACGTGACATTGCAACCCATATATAATTACTGCTTGTCAGTTACAAAGAAATTAAGCAAATAAATGGTCAACATGTATATAGAGACCTGAGAGACATCCGTTGCCCCTTTCGTCGTGTGAGGTTACAGTAAAGTACCACCACTCTGGAAGCAATCTCTCACCAGACACCAAATTGCCTTTATCTCCACTTCCCAGCCTCCAGGACAGTAAGAAATAAATTCGGTTTTTATAAGCTACTCGGTTTTTAGTATTTTGGTTCCAGCAGCCCAAACCACTAAGACAAAAGGCAACTTGGTATTTACAGCTTGTGTCAGTTAGCTTCCAAGCTAACTGGGACCAAAATATATGACAAGAACTACTCAGAGGAGAGATTTATTTTGTTTTGTTTTTTGTGGTACTGGGGAATGAACCGGGGTGGGGGGGGCATTTTACCTTCAAGCTACACCACCAGCCCTATTTTATTTTTATTTTGAAACAGGGTCTCACTAGGTTGATGAGAGTCTCACTACTTGCTGAGGCTGTCCTCGAACCTGCGATCATCCTATCTATCTCAGCCTCCCAAGTACTGGGATTACAAGCGTGCGCCACCACGCCCGGCTACAAGTGAATCTTGATATCTTCGGTATTATGTGATACTCTAAACCAGCGTGGTGGCGCACCAGCAAAGGCTGTCCTCGAACCTGCAATCCTCCTGTTTCAGCCTCCCAAGTACTGGGATTACAGGTGTGCACCACCATGTCTGGCTAGAGATTTATTTTTTGATTTACAGTTTCAGAGGTTTCAGTCCATGGTCAGTTGGCTCTAGGGTAGAAATTACAGCAGAAGGGTGTGGGGGAGGAAAGATGCTTACCTCTTGGCAGCCCAGGGAGCAGAGAGAAGGAGTTGAGGGTGCCCCCAGGAAGATGAACTCTTCCAGGGCACGCCCCCAGTGACCTATTTCCTCCAATTAGGTCCCACCTCCCAGCAGTCCATTCAGCTTTTAATGGATTAATCCATCAACGTCTTCATGATCCAAACATTGCCTAAAAGCCCACCTCTGAACCCGCCAGCACTGGCAAGGACACTTTCAATATAGGAGCTTTGGGAGAACATTCCAGATCCAAATCCTAACACAGCCTCTAGTTTGCTGACTCACTGTGACCCCTCCAGACAGGCCCTACTGACAAGATCCAGTGGAGGCTCTACACTTCTCCACCTCTGCTGGCGGCTCCCACATCTCATCCTGTCTAAAACACAATTCATCTCATGACCCAGATTAGTCACAGGCTCCCCCATTCGCTCACAATTTACCTGATCACTTACCTTCTGGCAAATACCTCAAAGTGGGGTTTGGGAGAGGAAAACTAAGTTTACTGTGCACTTCCTAGTACGCTGATCACTAAAAGATGCCTTTCCCTTTTTAAAGTTGTTTTCAACAATTGCCATGACTTAAAAACTTCAGTTAAAAGAGTAATTTATTCAAGAGGGCAGGGTTCAGCCGGGCATGGTGGCGCATGCCTGTAATCCCAGTACTTGGGACTGAGACAGGAGGATCACAGGTTCGCGGCTAGCCTCAGCTACTTAGTGAGGCCCTCCACAACTTAGGGAGACCCTGTTTCCAAATAAAGAATAAAAAATAGGGCTGGGGGTGTAGCTTGGAGGTAAAATGCTCCTGGGTTCAATCCCCAGTACTGCCAAAAAA